>JAQQSU010010897.1:0-12308 GCA_028627135.1 Pseudochirops cupreus | reverse complement strand
TTGCACAATGTGAAAGTATTTGTAGATCCTATACATGATTGCACGCCACCATGGGGGGGAGGGGAAGGGAAAGGAGAAAATTTGAAACTCAAGGGATTGTGGAACCGAATCTTGTAAACTAAAAGTAAATAAACAAGTCAATGAAAATTAAAAAAAAAACCTTGAGATCATTTGTTGAGAGCATGTCTTTCTCCCCTCCTCACTGCTCTTCACTCAAACATCTTCCCCCACTATCTCCCACTTCACTCCTGTGGTGGTACTTTTCTTTGCTAAAGCCAATTCTTCAACATCCACCACTGACCCCACATAAGCTAGTCTTTTACACAACTATCATTCCCACTATCTATTGATCTTCAGTCTCTCCCTATCTAGTGGCCTAAAAATATTCTCAGGTCTCCCACATCCTTAAAAAACTTTCACTTGATCTGACCATGCATGACATTAAAAAGGAGGGAGGGGAGGACCTATTTGTACAAAAATATTTATAGTGTCTTTTTGTGGTGGCTAAGAATTGGAAATCAAGAGGATGCTCATCAATTAGGGAATAATTAAAGAAGTTGTGGTATATAATTGTGATGGAATATTATTGTGCTATAAGAAATGAAAAGCAGGATGACTTCAGAAAATCCTGGAAAGACTTACATGAACTGATACAAAGTGAAGTGAACACAACCAGGAGAACATTGTACACAGTAACAGCAATACTGTATGAAGAAGAAGTGTGAATGACTTAACTAATCTCAGCAATACAATGATCCAAGACAATCCCAAAAGATGATGAAGCATATTACCCACCTCCATAGAAAGAACTGATACTGCCTGAATGCAGACTGAATCCTGCTATTTTTCACTTTCTTTCTTTGTTTTCTTCTCTCATTATTTTTTTATTCTAGTCTTCTTGTACAAAATGATTAATATGGAAATGTTTTACAGATTGCACATGTATAACCTATATCAGTTTTGATTACCATCTCAGGCAGGGAGAAGAGGGAAAGAGGGACAGAATGTGGAACTCAGAACTTTTTTTTTAATGTCAAAATTGTTTTAACATGTAATTGGGGGAAAATAAAATATTTTTTAAAACTGTTGATCACCTTTTCCTCCTCACTACTCCTTCCCCTCTGGGTTTTTAATGGTACACTCTTCCCTGATTCTGCTCCTATGTGTCTGATTTCTCCTTCTCAGTCTCCTTTGTTAATTGTTCATCCACTGTCATTCACACTAACAGCTGTCATTCCCTCTGTCACAGGACCTCCTCTCTTTATGCTCATTACTATCTCACTTAATTATTTCATCAGGTGCCATGGATTCAATTATCATCTATGCAGATGATTCCCAGACCTACTTCCCTAGGCTTTCTCCTGAACTCCAATTCAGTTTTTTTTAACTTCTTGAACTGGATGTTTCATAGGCCTCTCAAACTCAGAATATCCAAGATAGAACTTATAATTTCCCCAAACTCTCCCTTCTTCCAAACTTTTCTGTTATTGTTAAGGGCGCCACCACCCTCTCTATCACCCAGTCTCCAAACCTCTGGATCATCTTTAACTCATCACACTTCATTTAACCCACATATGCACTTTTTTGTCAAATCTTATTTTCCTTCACAATATCTCTCATATGCATCCCTCTCTCTTCACTTACACAGCTACTACCTCAGTTCAAGTTTTTATTGATGGGGTGCTAATGATGGACCCCTAAAAAGCCCTGGGCTTTCCCACAATGGCCCAGGTCCAAGGCATTCACCTGGGGCACCTGGCCTTCCCAGTTAATACTTTCAACTGCCCTTTCATTGTGACCCTCATTGTCTGCAACTGGGCCCATCACTCCTTAATTCCATCTAGACCCCTTCTGTTACCTCCCAGTCACCCCAGACTACTTGACCAGTCATAGATCACATCCAGATCTTTCCACAGTCTTCTGTATAAAAGGTTCATCTTGCCTCCATTAAAGTGCTTAGATTCCTTAAGAATGTCACTTGCATTAGTGACACAAATACTCAGATTCTTAAAATCTAGTCAATAGTACAGATTCTTAAAATCTCATCCACTCCAATCAGTGTTTTAATAAACCTGACTCAAAGAAGGCTTGGATCCAATTCATTTGAGGCACGACCTGCATCATTTGCCCTTGAATTTTGGGGTTCCTAGCACCCCTAGACCTCAAAATAATCACTGCTCATTTGTATGATTTTTGATTGCCTTTTAATTGACTTCCCTCCCTCAAGTCTCTCCCCACTCCAATCCAATCCCCACTCAGGCATGGCAGTGATTTTTCTAAAGTGCTGACCTGACTATGTCACCTCTTACTCCCATTCAATAAACTCCAGTGGCTCCCTGTCATCTCCAAGGTCAAACATAAAGTCCTCTGCTTGGCATTTAAAGTTCCTTATAACCTGGCCTCTCCCAACCTTTTCAGTTTTCTTATACTTTACTAACTGCTAGATGGATAGAGTGCTGGACCAGAATGTACCCAAGTTCAAATCCAGCCTCAGAAACTTAGTAGCTATGTGACTCTTCCTCAACTTCCTCACTTGTAAAATGGGAATAATAATAGTACTTGCCTCCTAGGTGGGTTTCTATGAAGATCAAAAGAGAAAATATTTGTAAAGCACAGTGCCTGGTACATCATAGGCACTTCATAGGAACTTGTTTCCTTCCATCTATCCATACACTCTAAGATCCAGCTGGCCTATTTGCTAGTCCTCAAACCCTACGCTCTATTTCTATTCCCCATGCCTTTGTATTGGATGTTCCCCACGGCTGGAACACCCTCCTTCTTCACCTTTACCTCTTAGCTTCCCCGGGGTTTCCTCAAGACTAAATTAGAACCGTACATTTTGCACAAAGCATTAGACCAGTGGTTCTCTACCTGTGGGTCGCAACCCCTTTAGGGGTCACCTAAGACCATCAGAAAACACATATTTCTGATGGTCTTAGGACCCGAGACACCGCTCCTCTATCTGTCTCCAGGCAGGTCCACCCACATGCAGATATGCCCACGTACCAGTATTAAAGGGTTGTGGCATTAGGAAGGTTGAGAACCACTGCCTTAAACCTTTCCTGATTCTCTGCTCTTCTCTCCCAACCTCCAGTTTTCCCTCTCAAATGACATTGTATATAACTTATCTGTACAACATTGTTTGAACATTGCCTTCCCCATTAGAATGTGAGTTTCTTGAGGGCAAGAACCATTTTTTTTTTTTTTGCCTCTCTTTGTATCACCCAGAGCTTAGCATAATGCCTGGCATGTAGACTTATAGACTCACTGAAACAAACACGTTGTACTCTAAACCAGCTTTTCCCCCCTTCATTTGCCATGTCTCTCCACGTAACAAGACTATCCAAGAAACAGCAGAGTAGTTTGGATATAATACTGCATTTGGAGTCAGGAAGACTTGAGTTCAAATCTTGTCACTTATGCTTAGCAAGTGTGTGACCACAGGCAAATTACTTAATCCTTGGGCCTCAGATTTTCATCAGTAAAATGTATTTAATAATAATAAAATCAATAAAAAGTACATGGTTGCTGAAACACTGAGGCAACAAGGGGTAAATTATACCTATCAAGTCAAACCAAAGGTGCCACCTCAACCACTATCTCCCTTCAGCCACTGAAAGAGACTGTTCAGGATCCTGAGCCCAAGAGCTCTGCGAATAGCAACATCTTTCAGATCACTGGGGGATGCTGCTTCCAGACCAAGCCCTGAAGCCATCATCCTCAGCCGAGAAGAGGTCCTCTTTCCCACCAACTACTGATCAACTACCACCTTCAGGGCAGGCTAGCCACCATAGCTGACGTGGCAAGGCCCTTGGAAGGAGAGACAATGCCCCTCAGACCTGAATGGAGACAGCTCTGGGAGATAGCCTCTCATGTGTCCTGGCAACTGTGTCTGTAGAGCTAAAGCCACAGCCACTGAAGGATGGGAAAAGAAACTTCTCACTATAAAAGTCCTTGGTACCATTAGAACATCAGAAGCAGGTATGGTTTCATCAGTGGAAAGGACATTAACAAAAATGTATTACTCTCTGCTTTGCTATTGTGCCCTAAGGACTACAGGACCTTTCCATCTGATTTACAGCTGAAACCTCATACATGCCCTGTCTTCCTTTGTCCCAGTTTCTCAATGAGAATGTGAGCTCCTTGAGAGAAAAGACTGTCTTTTCTTTCTATTTGTATGTTCAGAGTGCAGCACAGCGCTTTATACACACAGGAAGCACTTAATAAATGCTTTTTTGAATTCATTCCCACCTACCACAAAAGGCTACAGTGAGGATTTTATGGGGTAAGCATTAGATATATGTCAGTTATTTTAATTGATGGTTTAAGTGATCAATGTGACAACTATTTTATATTGGTTAAATGTCTTTAAAATGATAATCAGAATCAATATCTTCTATATTTTTCATATTTTAAAACTCCCATAATGGCAGTTTTCAAACTTTTATTCTTTCTTTTAATTTGGTATTGATTATTTTATCTGTGCTCTAACTAGCTAATGATTCAACAGCTGATCCTGAAATGACTTTTATATTTAGCCAATTTTTTCCTGTTAAGATGGTGAATTTCCTTTTCTATGCTAGTGTTTGGTACTAACTATAACCAGGATCTGTATTCATGAAATATTGCAGTGAAGATTATGCATAGTCTATGAACCTTTGGCTTCTTTTATTTCTTAATTCTGAACCATATTTTTCAACATTAAAAAAAAATTTTTTTTTCCTATGCCTTCCCTCTTGGTTAGGAAAACGGTGACTCTGAAGAGAAGTTTGTCAAATTGTTCATGTTTATACTTTGGTTCTGTACAACAATGTTGGAACATAAGCTATAATTACCTCCCATCCTAGGCTCATATATTTAAATCTGGAAAATGACCTAAATCTAGCTTATTTAGTCTAATACTTTCATTTTACAGGAAAAGAAAGTGAAGCCCATAGGGGTTAAGTGACTTGCACAAGATCACACAGGTTTTAAGTATCAGAGCAAAGTCTATTGGCTTATGCTCAGAATAAACACTGCAAGTTGAAATGACCACGATTCCCATGAAATGTTGTTGCCCACAGGTGCATGATAGTCACATATGCCTACCCCTTTATTTGTTTCTCTAAAGAAAATTTGCAAACTCCTTCCAAACCCCTTTTCCCTTCTAGTTAACAGGAAGAGGTGTGATTAATTCTTTCAGGATCACAGCATAACCACTTACTTTTCTTCTAGAAAAAATACTACATATTTAGATCATCTTGCAAGTCTAAAAATCTGTTATGAATCAGGAGAGTCAGACAAAGGAGAAAACCATAAGTTTTATATTGGCAAAGGAGAAAATCGTAAGTTTGATTTTGGATAGGTCACATTTAGGGTGCTATCCAGGTAGAGATTTCCACTAGATAGGTAGCAAAAAAGAATTTTGAAGTTCAAAGGGAAGACTGGAGTAAAGATTCCTATTTCAGAGTTGTATATAGAGATGATTATTGCTGCTGTGGACAGGATGGATACAAGAATGTAGAAAGAGAAAAAAAGGGAGATAAAGATCAAGTTTTAAGAAATACTGTTATAAAAAAGAAAGAAAGAAACACCATTATTTTTTATACAAGGGAAGCAATTGAAAAAAAAAAACCAAGCAAAGAAATGGTTAGAGAGGCTGGAGAACAAGAAAAGAGCAGTTTTGCTAAAGTTAAAGGAGTAGTTTCAGTGCAGTATCTAATACTGCACAGTTGAAGGAGAATAGGACTGAAAAAATGGCATTGGATTTGGTGAAAATGCATTTTGACAGATCTTTATTAAATGCCTACTATGTGCCAGGCTTTATGGAGATATTGACAACCTTACAGATAAGCAATTTTGGATCAGTGCTGAGTGTGAAGGGTGGGAAGAATGGGAATAAAGTTATAAGGGGTTCCAGGGTTGGAGTTTGGGGAGGTACCAGAAGAGGAAGAGGTAGAATAAGGGAATGGAAGATTTTAATAATCTTAATTATTAAATTAACCTTAATAAGGTTAATAATATAACCTTAGTAAGTGAGGGAAGATTTTAAGACACCAAAAACACTTGAGAGTAACATCTTGATTTTTGTGTGCATGATTGTTTCCCATTATGTACCTCTGCTACCAAAATATTAATTAGGCCAAATAATGAGTAATAAATGAGGGCAGAAGGAAAGTGTCCAATAGATACCTCCTCAGCAGTAGGTGTCTGGATGCTCACCTCCATTTTGGACTTAACTACTGGCTCACACTCTGCCTTGATGAAGTAACTTTCCATTCAGGTCTTCTAGCAGCAAACTGTCATAATATGGAATGCCTATCCCATGTGGTTATCAAAGATTCCTTCTGCTATTCCTCCCCAACATAGACACAGAGAGACCAACGTGCATAAAATTTAAAGAGTGGGATGATGGTGCTTAGTCAGTCCATCAAACATTTACTAAAGTGTGCCAGGGAATGTGTCAAGTGCTGGGGATATTGGGGAAGGATATATCCCATACTAGAGGAGAATATACTATCCTCCTGGATTATCCTGCTTTCTCTTAATGATTCCAGCATTCTGATTTTAGGTAGGCCATGATACTTCCTTTTTTCTTCCAGTTAGAATGCTATACTATTCCAAGTTATTATAACTCTTTTTCCTATTTTCCTATCACTTCAAGGACTATAAGGATGTATTAATTAGAGTAGATATTCCATGTATATACAATGTGCTTGTAGCAGTTGCTGTATCTAACTCTTCCTAGTCAATCAGACTTTTTGTGTCATTTTAGAAGTGAAGACAGAAATCTTAAGCTTAAATCAGGTCACACAAAACCAGCCATAGGTTCACCTACACGCAAAACACTGGTTCAAAACATGTACAAAAACTACTTCAGATTGCAGTAGAGCTTGGGGTACAACAACTCAGTGTATGAGGATGGTCTCACTGGGATATATAGGTAAGAAAGTTAAATACTTACTGAATTGGAATGTCGTTTTGCTTGAAAATTTAAAGTATTTTTTAACAGACCCTGGTCTGGATTTCTCATCAGCCATTCAGAGTACTGCCAACCATTCTTCACAGTATTTTCAAAGGCAACATTAAGTGACTTGTATACATCTGCAGGGCTTCTGTGTTTGATCTAAGATTATGTTTTTACTCGGGTCAGGGGTTAAGGTTTTGACAGATGTGGCTGTGGTCTAATTGGCCCTTTTTATCTGCCTTTTTTTCCCACACACATGCAGTATTTGATAGCCAAATTTGTGCAATGTCTCCATTTTGATAGCAGCAAATGGAAAATAGCTGGAATGTGCTAGATGGACCGCTCTCCAGGGTATCAGTTTCAGGTTCACAGTCTGCACAAAATCCACTCTATCATTTGCCAGAGGGAAAAGGGCTTATTTCAGTTCCAGGTTACCAGAAGATTTCAAGTAATTTTAACAGTGGCATTGGCCTTCCTTGTATTTTTATGGCACTCTCCTGTCTCTGTTAATGTATCACTATGGATTGGCCTTGATATTCCCATTTGACTAAAAGGGGAGCTGGAGCTGAGAGGCAGTAACTTGGCTATGAGGCCACCCTGCATGTGAGCAGCAGTATCAGAACTGGAACTCAGAATCTGTCTCTTGTCTGGGGTCACTGGACCAACCTGGCTCTCTGGGGAGACCATCTGCAACAAGTTTTGTCTTTGATTGCAAATTCCCAGGGTCAGTGTATATGTCACTTGTATAAACACTCTCCAACACAATGTGGTATTCAGCAAAGCTTCTAAATATTTTTAGAGGGCTGAGACAACGACTCTCGCCTTCTTGCCATAGTCTTAAAAAATGAGACAGAGTGGCAGGACTGGGGTACATGAAACCTTGTGGCACACGAAACCTTGTGGCACACAAGCTCCTGCTCATCTGGCTCTCCTGCCGACATCCACACTTAACTCTTTTCCAGTTCCCCTACAATGTCTAAGAACTATTCTCCTTGCTTTGCACTGTCCTCAATAAGCCTTTCTGCTGAATATATAAAACTATTCCATTTGCAAGAAGTCACAGAAAACCAGACTAGAAATTTGGAATTATTAGTACTTTTCCAGGTTCTCTTTAATGATTTCTGTGATTTTTTTCTTTCTTATAAAAGTAGAGTTATCTATAAGTCTAATTATTTTTAAAGCTCCATTTAAAACAACATATGGAAACCATTATAACAGGCAGAGAATGACTATAGCTTCTGTTCTGTAGAGGGATGGACTGAACAACTACAATTCAAAGGAACTCAACCTTCTGGCCCACTGTTTCAGATTGGCAGAATGTGATAGAAATGACTTATTTATTCTGCAGAATCAGCTTATTTTATTTGTTATATTACTGTACATAGGAAAGTATTACACATACTAAGATCTTGGGAGGTCCCAGAACCACCGTCCTATGCATTCTCTCCAACTCTGTCACTTCATCTTGGTGCCTTCCTTCGTTGGTTACATAAAACTTGCTTGTACAGAGTTGCTTGCGTATTGTCTCCACAACTAGACTATGAGTTCCTCAAGAACAGGGACATTTCCCCCTTTCTCTGCATCCCCAGTACTTACTTAGCACAGTGCCTGGAACACTGAAGGTGATTAATAAATGGTTGCTGATGATGTAATCTTGGCATAGTACAGAGCTCTCTTTTACCCACCATCCACCTTTTTTTTCTGCACAGGCCCTGAGAAAGTTTCAATTCAGCTACTTAATTTATTTTCCTTTATTTATATCTTTCTTCACATCACCTTTATTTCCTAATGTATTCCGCCTGCTCCACTACCCAGCAACTCATCTCTTGAAACAGAAAATAAAAAAGAATGAGCTCAGCAAAACGAACCAATGTGTCACCTGTGTCTGAGTGCATATACAATGTTCCATACCCACAGTCTTTCATTTTTCCAAAGAAGGTAAAGATCTTCACTTTGTTAAATCTTTTCAGTGGCCAAGTTTCATCACCATAATAAATTTTCAGTTTAATTTTTTATTTTTTTTCACTTACATTGTTGAAATAATTGAGTACACTATTTTCCTGGTTTTTTTTTTATTTCACTTTGCATAAGGTTTCCTAGGCTTTTCTGTTTTGTTCATATTCATTATTTTTAATGGTGCAATAATATTCTAGTACATTCATATACCACAATTTGTTTAGCCATCCCCCACCTGATGGACTTCTAACTTGTTTCTAGTTCTTTGCAACCACACAAAAAAGTGCTGCTATGAGTGGAATTCAGAAAAACCTGGAATAACTTACATGAACTGATGCTGAATGAAGTAAGCAGAACCAGGAGAATATTTTGCACAGGAACAGCAACATTGTGTGATGACCAACTTTGATAGACTTAACTCTTTTCAGCAATACAAGGATCTAAGGTAATTCCAAAAGACTCATGATGGAAAATGCCATCCATATCCAGAAAAAGAACTATGGAGTTGGAATGCAGATCAAAGCATACTATTTTCTCTCTTTTTTCTTCCTTCTTGTGATTTTTTCCCTTCAGTTCTAATCTTTCTTTACAACATGACTAATGTGGAAATATGTTTAATATGATTGTAGCCTATATCAGATTGCATGCCATCTTGGGGAGGAGTGAGCAGAGGGAGGGGGAGAAAATTTAGAACTCAAAATCTTCTGTAAGTGAATATTGAAGACTAAAAACAAATAAATAAAAATTTAAAAATTATAGAAAGTGCTGCTGTGAATATTTAGGTAGATATGAAACCTTTCTCTCTATCTTTTATCTCCCTGGAGTCAAATGTCTAGCCATGGGACCTCTGAGCCAAAGAGTATTATGGTTTCATCACTTTTTAAGCATAATCCCAAAACAGTTTCCAGAATGGTTGGACAATTGGTAGATCAACAGCACAACTAGTGTCAAGACAGCTTCTTCTTAAGTGAGAATTAAGAATTAGAGAAAACATGCTAAACATAAGATAAAATATATTTTTGAAGTCTTACTCCAAAAATAAGCATAGTGATCAGGTCAACTTAGAAGATATCAATAGACTGACTGGAAAAAAATCTCATTAAATCAAAAAGCTTTATTTTTATCTATAACTAAGGTAGAGAGTGGGGGGAAATGACTGTGTAATTCAGTTCATTTCGATTCAATAAGCATTTATTACATGTCTAATCTGTGCAAAGCAGTATAGTAGCTAGTAGTGCTGATTCTACTGGGAGTATGCAACACGTACACAGATAAGAAAATATATAATACATACAAAGCAAATAAAAAAGTCAGGACTTCTGGGTTATGTGACCAGAAAAAAAAAAGGAAGATAAGTCACTTTCCCCAAGACCTCTTTAGCTCTCTAACTCTCCAAAAAAGCAATTATGCTCCAAATGTAGAGCAACTGCAGCTGAATAAACAGAACAAAGAACTACAACTAGGAAAAGTCCTTATGAATTACACTAAAGATGTTAATCCTTAATGTAGTAATAGGTGTTATGAGAAACTATAGGAATAAAACTGTACCAAAGAAGTTTAAGCAAAATTAATCATAGGAACAAAGCATTGACTTAAAAAAAGGCAGGGATTTTTTTTTAATGTATAAAAAAATTAATATTAAATAGATAGAAGAAAACATAAACCTAGCTCTCATAATGTTATATGTGAATGGACTAAACAATACAATAAAATGAAAGATGAATAAGAAAGCAAAACCATACTATCTAAAAAGCAAAGACATGAAAAGAATAAAAATGAGAGACTAGAACAAAATTTACTACATATCAAGTCCATCTAAAAAAGGAATTACAATCATGCAATTAGAAAATCAGAAATAAAAATTCACTATCAATAAACCAAGAAATTATATTCTGCTCAAAGGAATCATTGACAATGAACCAATATAAATATTAAACATATGTACTAAATGTCATATTATTGAAAAAACAGTACAGACCTAACAGTTTCTTCTTGAAATAAGATAAGTCTAGCAGAAAGATAAACAAAAGGGAAAATATAGAACTGAAAAAAACTACTGGATAATTTAGATCTATAAGATTTATGGCAGCTTCTAAGTGAGAAGATTAAAGAATATATAAAGTACATATACATATCAATCTAGCTAGATAAATAGTAGCATGACATGGCACCTTTACAAAAATAAATCATGGGAGGCAGAGCCAAGATGGCAGAGTAAAGGGAAGGACTCACCTGAGCTCTCCCCACACCTCTCTAAATACCTTTAAATAATGACTATAAATAAATTCTAGAGTGACAGAATCCACAAAAAGACAAAATGAAACAATTTTCCAGCCCAAGACAATTTAGGTCAGTAGGAAAGGTCTGTTGCACCAGAATGAGAGAGGAGCAGAATCCAATGCAGAACCCACCACTACAGACTAGGTGCCAGTAAACCAGGAGCATCCCTCAAGGAGAATGAAGCAGTGCCAGCGTGGTAGTTTCCAGACATCTCAGTCGACAGACAAGTAAGGGAAGCAGACAATGGATTAGAAGAAAATTCACAGGGGTCCCTTTGCTGGTACCAGGGGTGGACTCTGTTGCATTGCTACACTTGGATCTGGGTTGCAGTCCTGGGACTAAGGTCCCAGTGCAAGGAGCAGCACTAACATAGTACAGCTTGTGGCTGCAGGGGAGCATGGATTCTGGTCAAGTTCCAGGGTTGAAAAGACTGCTTGTAGTTGTTCACAAAACAGTTCACAGTACAGGAAACACACCTCTCCATATATCATACCACCATGGACGATCCAAAAACTTATACGTCCCCAGAATTACTTCTGAAAATAGCTGTACAAAAAACCTGAAGCTTAGGAGAGTGTCCCCTCCATTTGGGAAGCAGAACCCTACTTTAGCATAGAGTTAAAAGTCAAGAAATAGGCTAGAAAATGAGGAAACAACAGAAAAAATTCTGACCATTGAAAGATACTATGATGACCAGGAAGATCAAAACACACACTCAGAAGAAAACAACAAAGTAAAAATTCCTGCATCCAAAGCTGCAAAGAAAAATATGAATATGGTCTCAGGCCATAGAAGAGTTTAAAAAGGATTTTAAAAATCAAATAAGAGAGGTAGAGGAAAAATTGGGAAGTGAAATGAGAATGATGAAGGAAAATCATGAAAAAAGAGTCAACAGCTTGATAAAGGAGGCACAAAAAAATACTGAAGAAACTAACATCTTAAAAAAAAAGAACAGGCCAAATGGAAAAAGATATACAAAAATTCACTAATTTAAAGATATCTTTAAGCATATGGAAAAATGCTCTAAATCACTATTGATTTGAGAAATGCAAATCAAAACAACTTTGAGGTACCACATCTCACCAGTCAGATTGGCTAAGATGACAAAACAGGATAATGACAAATG
>JAQQSU010010896.1:0-12308 GCA_028627135.1 Pseudochirops cupreus | reverse complement strand
CTGCAGAGCCGAGGCGGGTGCAAAACCTCTGCCTTTCACTTTTCCGCTCTGGAGGCCTTCTGGCTGGACTGCTTATCTCCCCCTTTCACAAATCCCATTCCCAGCTGCCGCTAATCTGCTCACCTGAAGCTTCTCAGCTCTTCCCGTCCAGCCGCCCCCGGGGCACAGCCACGGCTTCAGGCCAGGCTGGTTTCGGTTCGCAGTGCAGTACTGATATGGTTCCTCGTAGCCGAGCTGACTTTAGTGGGAAGTATCTTTGTGTGCATTTTGGAGTTCCAGGATTTGTTTAGAGTCCTATTTTATGGGTATTTTGGGGTAGCTATGTGAGAGCTGCGATATGTTGCTGCTTCTACGCCGCCATCTTGGCTCCGCCCCCTCAGTTGTCACTTTCTACACAAGGCCATTCCTATTTTCCTCCAAGACTAGCTGTTAATGTTCTTCCCCTCTCCACAAAATACTCTGTATTACTTCTCTGTGTATAGTTTCAGGAGAATGTAGGCTCCATGGGGGCAGAAACTGTTCTCTTTCTTTCTGTCTTGGTCTACCCAGCACCTAGTTTTTTGCCTTGGACATGGTAGCTATTTCATAACTATTTCTTCAATTAAATTTAATCCTTACCCAAAAACTATTCATCCTTCCTTACTGTAAATAGTTTAAAGTAAAATTCCATTAGTAGGAAAGTTAAGTTCCCTCACAATATGACCCCAACCTAACTTTTCCCAAATTTATTTAACACTGTACTAGGAAACAACTCCTTCAGAGAGTCTAGTCTATGATCCCTCAAATGCCTTGTTCATTCTTACCTTCACACTTTGGATACAGGACACCTTGAAAGCAGAGAATATTTTTTATTTAATTTTTTCATACCCAACAATGTCTAGCAAAACTGCTTGTAAACAGTGATGTAAAAACACACACTGAGCTAAATTTTGACAGGAAATGGAATGCTCTAAACTTTATACTGATTCATCTTACTTAGACTAGGGAAATAATTTGTTATAATTATTTGTTTTGAACTTACTGCATTCTGAGTATATCTCCTGAAAATCTCCAGCTGTCATAGAAAAGTTAGAACCAGGAGGAAGACTATGGGGATCAACATCAGGAAAATAGACTGGTCGAATCTGATCAGCCGATCTTCTGTTATTGCTAAATTGATGAATCCAAGGATAGAGTTTATGTGTGTTAATTTCAGAACATCTGCAAAAATATGAAAACAAAAGTTTTAAATAAACACTTTATTCAAGGAATTATTTCTTTAATGCTAAAATCTTGTTTTTGATTAGATATATTTTAATTATAACAAATTAGAACTGGAAAGGACTTAAGCCATTGTTGTTCAGTTGAGCCTGACTCTTCATGACCCTATATGGGGGTTTTCTTGGCAAAGATCCTGTAGTGGCTCGCCATTTCCTTTTTCAGTGGATTAAAACACACAAGTGACTTGCCCAGGGTCATACAGTTAAGTGAGCATCTGAGGCTGGATTTGAATTCAGGTCTTCCTGACTCCTGGCCCAGAGCTCTATCCAAGAGCCACCTAGCTGCATCTACTTAAGTCATACCCTCTATTTAATAAACGAAGCAACTGTAGTTTAACTAATTCCCCAAAGTCACAGAGGTGCCAAATGGCAGCACTAAAATTTAAGCTCGAGTGCTTCAACTTCAAATCCAGAGCTCTTTCCACTAAACTGTCCATTATTCTAAAATGTAATACAAAAAAATTTTAAAAATCTACTGAAAACTATACTACTACTTGAATACATAAATTTAGAAATATAACCACCCGAGAAAATGGGAAGATCATAGGATTACAGATTAAGAATTGGAAAGGCCATCAAGTCAAATCTTCTCATTTTAAACATATCTAAGGCCCAGAGACATTAAGTGACTTGTCTAAGGTCACAATGCTAGTAATATCTGAAGAGATCTTCCTGAATCCAGGTCCATCCCTAGATCTACTATACCACACATTTTTAAATGGTTCTACTACACCCTTTGTTTTCCAACCGCAATATTTTCTCCTTTAGACTGAATTAGCATAGCGTGTTCCTTTAAAAGGTTAGCAAGGCTCCATAAGACAAATTCTGGGATGCAATGTCAAGTCTAGCAAATGCCTTCAGAACTCCAAGATTCTTGGTTAGCATCCTCCTTAACTGAATCTTGAAGGAAATGTAACACTTACTAGTGCTCCAGAAGAGAAATGAGCATTTCTAACTCCTCTCCTGGCTGGTGGGTTTGCCCAATTAAGTGATGGTGATTGTAAGTCAATTGGGAGAGGTAGAGTATATTCCTTCTCACACAAGGTTTTTAAGCAATGGCTAGGAAACTCCTTTTCAGGTACTGCCTGAACTCGATGGCTTCCAAGGACTCTTCCGAAATTCTGTGACTGGGGAACCACCCTAACCACCTTCACTTTTTCTCATGGGCTTTTTGGCTGCAAAAGAATTAATGAACGGACCACTGGAATTTCAGAGAAGCAATGAGAACATGCTAACTTCTTAAGCAAAAAAGAGGTAGTCTCAATTATTCTGAATAAAGGCACTTATAGGACTTGATGTCAGAGGACTAGGGTTTAAATTCCAGCTCTGCTAAGTTACTACCCACGTGAACATGGGCAAGTCATTTAAACTCACCATGTCTCAGATTTCCTTAGTTACAAAATACATGGTATTAGACACAATGATCTATGCTATCTTCCAGATCCAAGATCCTATTCATTTCTTTAGTTTTTATTCTACCTCAACATTTAGGTACTTAAGTGTGTGGGTAAAAAAGTTATTTCTATATGCAAAGTGATTTTAGAATCAAGAACACCTAAAATACACATGAAAGGTCATATAAGCCAAACGTAATTCTTCTCTGGGAATTTTACATCTGAAATAGAAAGTAAACATACATACCTGTTGAGTACAAAATTGGAAGAAAAGAGCATAAAAAAGCTCCATTCGTTTCCCTGGCAAGCATAGCCCAGCATGGCTATTTCCCAGGCCAGTCGTCCTAGTCCCGCACCCGGCACCAGAACGTTTACTTTGGAAGGATCCCTGAAACGAAACAAAAACATGGCAACGATGTCCAAACCCTGAATGTTATAAAGTAGGAGCTACAGACAAAGAGCGTTCCTGTTAAAAACTATTAAAAGAAAAAGCAGACTTGTCCAAACTTATGCTCCCCTAAGAAAGGGATGTTCTCCTAAACATTTTAAGAAGCTGAACTAGGTAAATTACCAGGTGATCGACATCAACAGATCATCTCTGAGGGCGGATATGGCCAAAAAATTAACATGTGGCCAACCCGGTGATAAGCCTCTCCAAACTTAACTCAGTCCTCAGATCAGGCACACAGCACGTCACCGCACATGTGCTCCAAGCTCCTCCCACGTAGGCAGCATCTGTCAGAGCCTACTGTGACCAACCTCGAGAACCCAGCGTAACCCCCGTCACTGCACGAGGGCTTTACTGGAAGATCTTGCCAGGAAGCAACAGTAAATCAGAAGATGGAATGAACAAGACGACCACTGTACAACAGGAGATAACAACCTGCAGCACTGAGGTCCAAGATGACACAAGTGCTTAATCCACAGCAGTCCCCCCCACCTACCACTTCTATAATTCGAGTTCTTCCTCCTCCCCAAAATATCCCAAGAGTCATCAGAACACTGGTTCACAACTTCTAAGATTGCACTTAACAGTTTAACAGCTAATATAGTAAACCATAAAAGTTAAATAACATGAAGTATTTATTTTAGTCATAACAAGTAAAGGATTACACCAGACATTAAGATAACAACCACCTTAATGTTCTACAAATTAAAACATTTTAAATAACAAAATCATTAGCAAATAATCTGAGTTTTAACGTACTTTTGCTAAAAAAAAAATTAAATAAAATTAAGTAAAATTTAGATTTCTCTTCCAGCCTAAGATTTTTTTGGGGGGGGGGGTGGAAATCAGGTTTTTAAAAAGAGACAACTTGAATTTGAACAAACCTTACACAGTTTCTCACCGACCTCTGTCATTTCTAATTATTACTTTAAACTTTTATTGTTAAAGTACCACATTACTGAATAAGATTTTTGTAAAAAATGTATTTAAAAAGTTCTTACATTTAGAATATTCACCACCCACGTGAGTAATACAGCATCTTGGAGCTGTAAAAAGTCTTAGAAATAATTTAGTTTAACATGTCTATATTTTGCAAATTAGAAAACCCAAGCTAGGTCGCTTAGGGGTCCTGTTTGAGGAAGTCACAGAACTTCCACTGTCCCTTCTCTTAGCACTCTGTTCTCACTTCTCCCACTGAGGGCCAGCAAGTGAAAAGAGAGGGAGAAGTGCTTGCTTTCTAGTTCCCACCTCTACCCATATCATTGTCCTTCTTAGGGGTCCTAACAGACCCAGAGATAAAATCTCCAGGAAACTTTAAGGATGAAAAATGCAGAGATGGAAGAGAACTGAAAAGATACCTACTCCAAGCCCGTCCTTTTGTAACTGAGGCCCAAAAGATTTAGGGATTTGCTCAAAGTCACACGGATAGCAGGTATCAGAACCAGGATTCAAACCTAAATTTCTGTCCTGCTGATTTCAAACCCAGTGCTCTTTCCACTGCACTGGGAGGATCAGAGTTCAGATTTCTTCTAAACAATGAACTGAATGTTACTTTAGTCCTCTGTGCACTCAACACTCCTCAAAGCACTTTTGTGTAACTTGCCTCCAGAAGTTAAGCTGAACAAGATAAATGGGATAGGGAGGGCTAAGAGAGAAGACACAGAAGGAACCTTTCAAATGGCAAAGAACCAGAGAGAAGCTATGGGTTTATGTACTACAAGACAAGAACCCTTACCCAAAACAAAATAGGATGGCAGTAGAGAGTGAAAGTAGGGGAATGTAACAATCCTGAAATAAAAGGGTATTATTTAACTACGAGGTAGGTGTTTTTTCATTAAGAGATAGGATACAGATGTAAGCACCCTAACTTATTATCTACCACTGGACTGAAGAGCCCTGGGGTATTAACTTCTCATCTCTGCCATACTGACCCAGTTGGCCCCTTTCCTAATTCTAGGGTGATAGTGCGTGAAGAGGTGTAAGGAAGTGGGTGGGAACACATTCAATTACCTCCTAACCTCAGCAGGTCAACTCACTCTGAACCATTGATGTCCAGTTCTTTCGGTGTGGTCAGGAGCCCCAAAGTGGAAGGGCTTAAGTATCACTGATGGGAATGAGTTTCTTGGTCATCAAATTATATGTGGAATAAAGAGGAAATAAAGCTGGATTTTGATCTACAGGAACTAAAGACTGATCTGATCAAGAAACTTAATGGCATCTTGGGCCTTGTGAGACATCAAGAAGACTTAGGTTCCATTCTGGGTCTGCCACGATTTCTGCATAATAACCACAGACAAGTCACTTCACCCATATAAGCCAACTTCTTCATCTATAAAATGTGGGGGTTGGGCTGCATGACTGAGACTGAGGTCCTGTCCTTTCCAGCACTAACATAATACATTCCTATAACTTGAATTCATGCCATAAATTGCAGTTTAGCCTGAAGACACAAAGATGGCTGGCTTTAAACATTTGAAAAATGTCATATAGAAAATGGATTAAAAGTCTACTAATGTCTCCAAATGACAGAACTAGGATCAAAGGGACCTAAGTCATAAAAAGGTGAAGTTCCTTTAAAAACCTTTATCTTTCTTTTACATGATGGCCTTGAAGACAATTATCACAAACATCTTTTCTTCCCTAGGCTAAATATCCCCAGTTCCTTCAGTCAATATGACAGTGAATACAAAAAGCCAAGAGCACTAAAGAGAAACAGTCAATACGCATTTATTAACACCTATTGTATGTCAGACACTATGCAAAGCACTGGGCAAAAAAGTGGAAAAGGCCATAATTTGTCACCTTGATACCCCTTTTCAGAATGAAATCAATGGAAGTTGCCCAAAGCGACTTTTTTCTTTTCCTTTTTTTTTTGAAGGGGCAAGGCAATCAGAATTAAGTGACTTACCCAGGATCACACAGCCAAAGCAATTTTTAGAACATAAATTGGAAGACATTCCTGTTTGGGGGAGGAGTATAACTCATTTTATGTCAAATTTCTTTTAACAATTCTGCGTAATTGGAAAAAAATCTCTTTCTAACAGTCCAATATAGCCTAATTTTCCTTGTTTTTCTCTTCTCAATGTCAAGTTGTTCTTCCTATACTTCAAACAAAACTCTAAAATATTTACAATGTGTTATGTATTAGACACCTAGCTAAATATCAGCTTAAAAATATGAGTTTGACAACTATGAAAAAAGTACCTGAAAAATGTCTGCATTTTAACAAAGACTTTCAAGATATAATTTTTAAGGTATTAAAATGAAGTGATTATATTACCAAAAAAAATGCAAGGATACTTTAAACAAGAGCATGCCCTTTGATATTAAAAATGTTCTGATTTGCATGCAATCTTCCAGGAATATATTTGATACTGTAATTTACACTTCTAACAGACTTACCAGTAGCACTCTTCTTTAGCCCCATTAGTTTACCCCTGAAGAGAAGCTATTATTTCTCTACTTCCCAACCTTATTTGTAAATTCGTTTTTAATAATAATGATAATGCTTGACCTTTGAGCAATTATAGCACTGGACAGATCTGGAGAAAAATAGCTATACAATAAGGACAGAAAGTAGATCAGAACTTTTAGTTCTTTTTTTTAACACGGAAGATCAGAACTTGGAGGAAAGAAGGTGATTGCTCTAGGAATTCCATGCTTCTCTTAGGAGAAACACTCAGATTACATTTGGGTCCTTGTTTAAAAAAAAAAAACTGAAATAAACTATTGTATAAGTGATGGAATCTGGAGATGCCCCTGCATTGGCCTGGGTTTGGGGTTGAGCGTTAAAACCCAGAGCCTGTACATCCCACTGGTGGGATGGACTTGTTGATGTGAAGAGAGAGGGCTGAACTGGGAGGAGCCGTGAATTGGGAGGGAGGCCCAAGCCTAGAGAAGGCCAGAAGGACTTTGGGAGAGCAGTATCCCGTATCGTGGAGCCTGAGTTGCTGAGAGAAAGACTGCTAAGAACCCGCTGGAACTGGTACCCAGAGCTGCCGAGAACTGAGGAGGCATGGCTGTGATGCTGGTATTTTGTCTGTCTGTTCTGATGTTGTTTTGCCAGATTCACCTGATGGTGAAGGACAGTGCTGCTGCAGTAGAGGTCCTGGAACCTGGCTGTTGGTTCAGGAGCCCTGAAGGAGGATTTTTTTGTGGTACCTGCACAGAAATCCTGGAAGAGGGCTTTGCTGATGTTTTCAGGGGTTCTGGGACTGTTCTACAGGCAGAGAGTGACTTGATGAGGACACTGGCTATGGCTTTGTTGAGCCTTGTCTCCCCAGGAGCTGAGATTGCTGAGGACTTGCCTTGCGTCAAGATGAAAGAAGGCCCTTTCCTTGGGTATTAAATGCTGAGATGTTATCTTGACTTTGTTGTAACTTAAGGTGGATGGCCTTTTGTGCTCTCCAGCCCCTTTTGAGATTCAGGGGTGGGAAGCCTTTGAGTTTTTTTGTGCTCCGCAATTGACCAAATGAATGTACTTTGTTTATGGTTGGAGACTAATCTCCATTTGAGAAGAGACTTTTGACAGACTAAATGAATGTACTGTCTAGGGGTGAAGTAGTACCTGGATTGAATTGAGAACTTGCTAAAGGAACAAGTTACCCTGTGTTTGGACTTTCTCTGTTCTGCGAATGTTTGCTGAATAAATGGGGTTTACTATGCTAGTCATCCCAACCTTGGAAGTTGCCTCTGCTTGGCATTACAACTATTTTCCTTAATGCTGTTACTCCAAAGGCCTTCAGATGAAGAGGGAGACAATACAATCTGTTGTATTATTTTGGAACGTTATACATTTGTTTTCTTATGCTGGATACACGCATGCCACAAAAGGCGTAATTGTACCGGCCCATACTAGGTATTCAGGAATCACTGACAGTCCATTTTCACTTCTGGTTATTGAAATCTAGTCATATTTATAGTCTATTAAATATAACACCTCTCTCTCATCTAAAATCAAAAGAAAAGCACCAACAAGTTTTAGACAATTTTTTCAGTGAGGAAACTTATTCCTATAAAATCATAGGACTAGATCTTATTCAGGTTGGATCTCAAGTATTTCAAGACAAGGTTCTTTTCTCAAGCAACTAAATTTTGTACCTGTAAATTCCTCAATGGTCACAGATGATTACTTTAGCTATTCACTGTTCATTTTTGTGGAAATAAGAATACTTCTTTTGCAATAAAAAAAGATTGCGTCTATGCAAGATTTACACTCCTTCAGTTGCTGTGTAGTATTTAAATATCTACTATATGTCTAAGTGATAATCAAGAAAAAGAACAATACATTACCACAGAGAGAGAAAGCCACTACTTTTTTCTCATACCAGTTAAAACTTTGTATCTATCCTTATGTTAAATGCTTTCCATGATCGAAATATGCAATAGAGAGAATGAACCTATACAGCACTGCAACTTATTAAAAAATCCAAAGATGTCAAAGGAGAACAAGTTAGAAGGGTTTTGCTTCAAATCCCTTACTCAAAAGTGAACACTTGCATAATTACACGTACGGCAGACAAGAGTATCCACTTACTAAGAATCACAGACTCAGGGAAGAATCGGAGCAATGAGCTTCAGCCATCCGCTACTGGATTGGTCACTTTGCAGGCTGGTTTTATTTAACTTTGTTGTAAGGAAGAGGTAGTACACAATCATAATCAGTATAGTATATAATCATTAAACATTATGATCTAAAAACAAAAGGCATCAATAAAATTATCTGAATAAATATGCAAATAGTGAAATAGAAGTGACAATCATGTGGGACCCAAAGGCAAAATTTCTGTTCAAGTTTGTTCTGAAGGGCTGACAAATAACAGAAGGAAACAACTTCCAAGAGAAACATGACTATCCTTTGCGACAAAGTGAGTGAACATCACCTCAGCAAGACCATGTCCACAGTCAGACTGACCAAAAAAAGCTCTCAATAAGTTTATTACCTTTTTATAAGTATTACTATTGGTTAGTCCATTAATTGTGTCTGACTCTTCATGACCCCGTTTCGGACTTTCTCGGCAAAGACACTGGAGTGGTTTGCCATTTCCTTCTCCGGCTCATTTTACAGATGAGGAAACTGAGACCAACAGGGTGAAGTGACTTGTTCAGGGTCACACAGCTAGAAAGTAATTGAGACCGTATTTGAACTCAGAAAGATGAATCTTCCAGAAATTCAGGCCTGGCAATCCATCTACTGAGCCACCTACCTTCCTGGGTAAGCAAAGACAATTGCAAAAAAAAAAGAATGAAGGAAAGAAGAGGACCAATGAACCAGTAATAACATATAGGTGAAAACAAGAAGCTTTCAAGGGGACGCAAAATAAATAGATTTTGTTACTGTGTTAAATTTTATACTGCTTAAAAAAACCTAAACTACATAAGAAGCTGAGTTTCACAGACAATCTTCTTTGTCTGACCCCCTTTGTATTCAGGTTTGCTAATGATGGTTATGTTCATAATAAGAAGGAAATTTTTTATTTCAACTCCTTAAATAACAGAAAATAGCAAGGAGAATAATATACCAATGAGAACAAGAAGTGCAAAAAGGGGACACAGAGCAATTTTGTGACTGCGCTAAGCTTTAGCGTACTAAGAAAAACCCCAAACTAGTATTTTAAGTGTGTAATACAGAATATATAGGATTGTAAAGGAAACCAATTATGTATGTACACTCGTCACAAAATGTTTTAAAAAACCCAAATTCACAGATACTCTGAAACCTATTCACAAACCTTCTGGAGGATCTATGGATCCCAGGCTAAGAACCCTTGCTCTTGATCTATGTATCTGTATCTATACCGCTGCAAACTTTGAAGTTTTATAGAAATGCTAGATATTATTATTATCATAGACTTGGCGAGGGCACTGAAAGGATAACTGACTTGACTGTGGTCACAAAGTTAGCGTGCAGGACTGGAACCCAAGCCTTCTGGCTCCAAGGCTGGCTTGGCTGGCTCTCTCTACACTACGATACTGTCTCTCATCTCAAAGAAGATTCTATCCTTTCATAATTAGGAAACATTTTATAGCACATTAGCTCCAGAGAGGGCCTGAGTGATATCCAACTAGAGCCCACCTTCCAAATTATTCTTTATATGCTTACATATTCATTTGTTCTCTCCTTTCCTCCTCTCCCAGGGGAAAGTAAACTTCTTTCAAGTAGGTTTGTTTAACTGGACCAATCCCTTCACTTTACAGACAAGCAAATGGGCCTAAGCAGATAAAGGTTTGCCTATGGTCAATCATTACTTAAGATGGAAGCTCCTTGAGGCTTCTAAAAATCCTCCACAACACCTATCACAGAACCCTAAAAATAGGAAGCATTCATGGTTACTGATGATACTGAAATCTGATAACTTACTTAGGACAGATGAATGAATTTTGGATAGATCCAAGACAGGTTTACTAATGACAGGATTTATACTTTTCCTGTAGCTCTAGGGGACTTTTGTAGTGTTGACCAATTTAACAGTTGCTAAATAAATACCTACTGGTTGACTTTCTTTCATGGCAGTGAGGCACAGTGAAAAGAATGATCTTAGACTTAGAAAATTTGGATCTGAATCCTGCTTCAACCATTTGTTAGTGATTTGGCTTGAAGCAACTCATTTAATCTCTTACTGTTACAATTTCCTCATCAGTAAAATGAAGGGATTGGGGTAGATCAGAGGTGTCAAACTCACCACCTTCAAAATTTAGTATGGCTTGATTATTAAAATGTGTAACTGGGAATTGTTTAACAAAATAAATAAGAATACAATACCACATAATGTGAATTTGTGGTTTTCTGGGTCAATAAGTGACCCACAAGAATCCAGTTCTACTTGGGTTTGATACTCTAGGACTAGATAATGTCTCAGGGCCATTTCTGCTCTGATGTTTCCCTAGCTCAACTGCTTCTGGATTTCTAATTCCTGAATTTGTCCTTCCATTTTCCAACTTTGTGCCTTCACAACAGCGGTTTCTGCTGCCTCTCTTCCTCCAGCCTGAAACAAGTTCCCTTCTTAATCTCTGTCACTAAGCACTAAGTCATTCAATCTGGTCTTGGGAAATATTTAACCAAAAAAAAAACAAAAAAAACCACAGATAATGTTAATATGTTACTCCTCAGGAATCCTTATGTGGAATTTAGTGGCCCTACTTTCTATGAGAGTCTGTCATCACTAACAATCCAGAGCGCTGTACGTAATTCTCTAAACATATAAGGTACATAGGAGGTACCTAGATCACGGGTCCAGTCTCTCTTCTCCCTTAAAATCTTTAACTTCAATTTAAGCCCCACCTCCTATAGAAAGCCTTTCCCTAGTTATTAGTAATCACTCCTTCATCAATAATCAATGAACAAACTTCAGTGCTTCCTACGTGCCCAGCCTGTGCTAAGCAGTAGGAACGCAAAGAGAAAGTAAATAGTTTATTTTTCCCTCAAGAAGCTTGGATTCTACTGTTAACAACACATATAGAAATCACTTCATAAAAGACACAGAGCAGATGGAAGATAATCTTGGTAGAGAAGGTACTAGCAGCAAAAGGCACAAGTCAGGAAAAAACTTCCTGAATGAATTATGATGCTTGAAAAGTTCTGTGATGTTAAGATGAGAAGGGAGCCATTGTAGGAATGCGAGACAGTGTAAAGCCATGGAGACAGGAAACTGAGGACTGTGTGTGAGGACCTGCAAGTTGGCCTTATAGAAATGGGGAGGGGGGCGGAGCCAAGATGGCGGCGTACCAGCAGCAACACATCGCAGCTCTCACATAGTCACCCCAAAATACCCATAAAATAAGACTCTAAACCAATCCTAGAACTCCAAAACGCACACAAAGATACTTCCCACTAAAGTCAGCTCGGCTACGAGGAACCATATCAGCACTGCGAACCGAAACCAGCCTGCCCTGAAGCTGCAGCTGTGCCCTGGGGGCGCCTGGACAGGAGGAGTGGAGGAGCCTCTCAGGTGAGCAGATTAGCAGCAGCTGCGAGTGGGGATTGCGAAAGGGGGAGAAAACCAGTCCGGCCAAAGGCCTCCAGAGTGGAAAAGTGAAAGGCAGAGGTTTTGCACCCGCCTCTGCTTTGTAGCTTCCCGCCCACGGCCTGCAGACAGCAGGGGGACTTAGGGATTGTTTTCAGGCCAGTGCTCTCTCATTGAGCAGCCTGGATCCAGATCGCCATCTTGGGCCTCGGTCTTGGAGTCTTTATTATCCAGTCAGCCGGAA
>JAQQSU010010895.1:0-12308 GCA_028627135.1 Pseudochirops cupreus | reverse complement strand
TTAAGGTGTTAATTTCTTCAGTCAGGTTGTTGACTCTCTTTTCATGATTTTCTTGCATCATTCTTATTTCTCTTCCCAATTTTTCTTCCACTTCTCTCATTTGGTTTTCAAAATCCTTCTTCAGCTGGGCTCTAGCTTTTAGGCAATCTTCATGTTTCTTGGAAGCTTTTGGTGTGGGAGATCTGACTGTGTTGTCTTCCTCCCGTTCCCTGCTTTAATCCTTCTTTTCCCCAAAGAAGGAATCTAGGGTTTGGTTGCTGTTCTTACTTTGCTTCCTGTGCTTATTCATGGCTGGCCAGTCGGTGATTTTTTTTTAAGCTCTGTGGAACTCTGCTTCCAGAGGGGAAAGTTCTGTCCCCAATTGCTGGGGTTTTCTCAGCTGCCGGAGCTTTTAGGAGGCTTCTGGGGCCCTCCCCCACTCTGGCTCTCTCAAAAGACACCCCAGGACCACCACCCAAGACCGTGATCCGGATCCAGGCCACTCAATGTGAGAGCACTTGGCCTCTGGACGATCGCTTGGCCCCCCTGCAGTCTGCAAGCCGGGAGCTCCAAAGCGGCAGTGTGGAAGTGGGTGCAGGACCTCCACTTCTGCCGCTTCCTTGCCCTGGAGGTGGTTTGGCCGGACCTGCTTTTCTCCCCCGATTTTTAGCCAAGTTCCACTAACCTTTCACTTGGTCCTTTTTTTTTTCCTTTATGGCTTGATAATTCTGGAAACTGCCACAGCTGCCACAGATCCGCTCTTCTGTTGCTCCAGCTGCAGCTCAGCTCTTCCTGCTGCCCCCAGGGCCAAGCTGCCATTTCAGGCTGGGCTGGTTTTGGCTTCCAGCCCTGAGATGGTGCCTCCTGGCCAAGCTGCCTTTAGCGGAAAGTATATTTGTGTGTGTTTTAGAGTTCTGGAATTTGTTTAGAGTCATATTTTATGGATATTTTGAGGTGGTTATGTGGGAGCTGTGATACTTTGCTGCTCCTATGCCGCCATCTTGGCTCCGCCCCCACTTTCAAGCATTCTTGCTGAAAAAACATGAACTGAATATTAAAATTTGATATTTAAATACAAGAAGCATGAGAAGGTAAACATGGAAAAGAAATCATAAGGAACTTATCAAAGTTGAACTATTTATATGCCAACATGGAAAGACAATAATTGTAACTTATGAAACTTTTCTCAGTATGAGGATAGTTGAAGGGAATATAAATGTATATATATGTATACATAAACATATGTTTATATAGGAGGGTATATATGCATAGGAATACATATCTGAGTGTGTGTATATATATGTACATAGAGGGCACAGGATCAATTTAATAGGAAGGGATGATATTTTAACAGGTGAAAGTGAGAGGTGGGAGAGGAATAGAAAGAGAGAAGTCAGGGAGAGTGGGGTTAATCATCTCATATAGAAGAAGCAAGGGATAATTGTTACAATGGAGGGGAAGAATAAAGGGAATGGGTCAACCATTCTCTCATTGAATTTGGCTTAGGGAAGGAATGACATACACTCTAATTTGGGTATCTTGCTCTACAGGAGAGTAGGGGGATGGGGATGAGAGGGGGGACAATGGAGGGGAAGGTGGTTAGAAGCACACACTTCTGTAAAGGAACAAGGATAAAGTATACAATAGAACAAGGCGGAGGCGGGATAAGATGGAGGGAAATATAGTCAATCTTTCGTAATATATCCATTGTGGAGATGTTCTTCATAACTACACATGTACACAGCCTGTATTGAATTGCTTATCTTTCCAGTAGGGGTGGGTGACGAGGGAGGAAGGGAAAGAATCTAGAATTTAAAGTTATATAATCAAATGTTAAAATATACATATTATATATAATTATTATTATTATTACTAATTACATGCAACTGGGAATTAAGATATACAGGCACAGGGGTAGGGAGATCCATCTTGCCATACCGCAAAGCCGGAGGAGTGTTGGGGGAGGACATAAGAGAGAACAGATTGGGGGAGGGGGTATACAGTGGGATCGCTGTTTTGGCGTGGTGGACAGGGGAAAGACAGGAAGAAAATTTGTAACTCAAAATCTCATGGAAATGAATGATGTAAACTAAAATACCTAAAATAAACAAAAGTTTATTTTATTGTTTATTTATTATTTTTTTGTTTTTTTTATTATTGTTTATTATTGTTTTATTTATTAGTTCAATGAGTTTTTTAACTTTCAATCTTTTTAATCTCTCCTGTGACTTCAGAATTTCTATCTTGGTATTTAGTTGTTTGTTTTTTAATTTGTTGTTTTTCTAGTTTTTTTTTAATTGCCTGCCCAATTTATTGATCTGTCTTTGTCTCTTTAATTGATGAAAGCCTTTAGAGATACAATTCGTGCCCCCATGTATTGCTTCAGCTAAATCCCACAAATTTTGGTATGTTGTCTTATTGTTGTCATTATCTTTAATGAAATTATTGTTTATATAATTTGTTCTTTGGCCCACTCATTCTTTAGATTTAAGTTATTTGATTTCTAGTTAATTTTTCAGAAGCTCGTCTCAGGTTTAGCTAGTACCCAACTCTGAGAAATCTAGCATTCTTTCCACTATAGCATAGTATCCTTTACCTTTAGAACTTTGAGGGTTTTTCTTGTTTTTTTCTTTGTTTTAAGATATGTCTATTAAATCTTTTTTTTTAAGGGTTACTTCCATACTTCGTATTTCAAAAGTGATTTCACAAATGTGGTCAGTGGTTACTCATTTCTCAGATACAGATCATAACCTTTCCATGCCTTCTTATGATTTCATAAATGGCTGTGTCCAAAAAAAAAATCACTTCATGGTTATACCTCTCTTAATTTAAATTAGTTCAGCAATTCACTCCCACAAACATTAAATACCAACTATATGCAAGACACTTTGGTGGATACTAGAAAAATAGACAAAACAAAAAAATCCATAACCTCAAGGAATTTACATTCTGCAGGTTTTCTGGCATAGTCGTCAAGCTTCCATGACATAATTAGATATCATAAAAGAACTTTAGTTACAGTACATTACTAGCATGTCAGTTAAATGACGGAAATCCCTGTTCTTCAAATAATGAATGGGGATGGGTAGGGTGGGGTTACTACTTTAATGCACTAGTTTGAATTTTCTGACCAGTATGACTAAAAGCTGAAACTCGTATCCTAAAGTTCCCTCAGTCCATTCAGACTGAAAACTCAATGGCATCTTATGAAGAATAAATTATCAAATGAGGTTTTCTTCTCCAGAGGCACCTCAGTTTTTTCATTGTAAGATCCAGAGGACAATCCTTGGGCTAATAAGTAGCAATTGGAGACAGATTACAGAATTAGAATGGACTGCTTTGTAAGTAATAAATTCTCCATTGTTCTTGAATGTTTAGAAGGTATTCTACAACATTAGGCTAGATGATTTCTTCCAACTCTGGGAGTCTAAGAGTATCCACTTTTAAACTACAGAGAAATTATTTTTCATCTTAAATTGAATAATGACTGATGTCACCATCTACTTGTTCTTGTGGATTTACCAAGATCATGGGGCCACTCTTCCAGGCTAAAACCAAAAAAAATTTCACTTATTATAGAGGAAAATGACAGTCAATTTACTCCAATACAATTTTGCTTTTTTTTCTTTTAGGAATGATGCTGAGTAATGTAATAAGGCTGATCTCGAAGAGCTATAAGGTGAGTCATCAACAGATTTATAATTCTTTTGCCAAGTTTCTATTTTAGTGCAATTTTTATCCCACATCCAAAATAACATGAGTTTTTGTTTAAATAATGTGATTTAATTAGAAAACCTTAGAGATTTAACAGGGAAACTAATTGATGTAATTAATAGTTTCAGTAAAGAAGCAAGATAGGAAAATCGATCCACAAAGATCATCATTTTCATAGAGTAATAACAAAACTCAGGAGGAAATAAAAGTAAATTTCATTCAAAATAATTATTAAATGTAAAAAATACTTAGGAATCAGTCTAGGGGTGGCTAGGTGGCACAGTGAATAGAGCACCAGCCCTGGAGACAGGAGGATCTAAGTTCAAATCCAGCCTGAGACATTTAACACTTACTAACTGCGTGACCTTGGGCAAGTCACTTAACCTCAATTGCCTTACCCTCCCCCTCAAAAAAAAGGAATCAGTCTACCAAGACACTAAAAACTTATTAACAAATACAATTACAAAATACTCTTTAAATAAATAAAGAATAACTTAAATAATTTTTTATTCATTGCTCATGGTTGGACTGAGTCATAGAAATAACAGTATTATATGAATTAATTTATAAACTTGGTTTTATGCTAATCAAACTACTATGGGGTACTTTATAAAGCTGGAAAAAATAATACTCATTTTTGGGAACAAAAAGGTCTCAAGTCTCAAAGGAAATAACAGCAAACAGGAATGAAGAAGTAACGCACTTTAGACCTCATTCTATACGACAAAACAGTAACCTTCAAAACTGTTTGGTGCTAGTTGAAAAATAGAAAAGGAGATCAGTGAAACAGGCTAAATAAACAAGGACCAGAATTAACTGAAAGAAATAACCCAGTATTAGATAAACCCACAAACGCAAACTACTTGGGAAAGCCTCCATTATTTGATAAGAATTGCTAGGGATAAGGGAAAGTAGTTTGGCTAAAATTGAATTGGGATCAACCCCTGATGCCATATACCATAATAAACTTTAAATGCATACACAACTTGAATACAGAAGATCACATCTTTTAAAATTAGAAGAAAATCATAGCAAGTATGTTTCACAAGAATGGCTAGAGAGCATATTCTTTGTTTTTGTTTTATTTTTACAAAACCTATATTTCTGTTGTATCTTCTCTTCTTGTATAAGAAAGGACAAAAAGAAACATAAGAAAAACAGTTCAGGCTTTTCCCTCTTCTGGTTACGGACCTGACAGAAATTTAAAATGGTTCAGCGTCTGACATACCAACATAGGCTATCCTATAATACATCTTCCAACAAGACTCGGCTGTCACGAGCCCCAGGTAACAGAATTGTATACCTTTATACCAAGAAAGTTGGAAAAGCACCAAAATCAGCCTGTGGTGTGTGCCCAGAAAGACTTCGAGGTGTTCGTGCAGTGAGACCTAAAGTTCTTATGAGGCTGTCAAAGACAAAAAAGCACGTCAGCAGGGCTTATGGTGGCTCCATGTGTGCTAAATGTGTCCGTGACAGGATCAGGCGTGCTGTCCTGACTGAGGAGCAGAAAATCGTGGTGAAGGTGTTGAAGGCCCAGGCACAGAGTCAAAAAAGTAAATAAAAAGGATATGTTTTTTGAATAATAAAGAAAATTAAAATGTAAAAAAAAAACAGTTCAGTAAGGCTAGCCAACACATTTACAAAATCTGACATAGTTGGGCTCCTTGTCGGTAGTGGCCCCCTGCCTCTGCAAAGAAGGTAAGGAAGACACCTTCTTGTATCTCTTATTTGAGGCTAGGTTTTGTCATTATAATTTCATAGCATTGTTTCACTTTTTAATTTTTTTTTCATATACATTGTTGAACTAATTGTGTATGTTGCTTTCCTGGTTCTATTTCAGATTGCATTAGTTTATGTGTCTTCCCATTCTTCTGCATTCATCATATACTTCCTTTCTTAGAGCACAATGATTTTCCATTAACACTCATGTACCACAGCTTGTTTAGCAATTCCCCAGTTGATGGGTATCTACTTTGGTTCTGATTTTTTGCTGCTATAAATATTTTTCACATATATGGGGACCTTTCTTTTTATTGTTGACCACCTTGGGACAGATGCCTAGCAGTGGCATCTCTGTCAGAAAGGATATAGACATTTTAGTCACTTTTGGAGGGGTGATATAATTCTAATTGCTTTAAAGATTGTTTGAATGAATTCATAGCTTGACCAGTAGTGCGTTAGTGTGCCCATGTTTCTGCATCCTAGAGGGAGAATTTTTTTTTTTTTACTTTTTGGAGGGCAGTTGGGGTAGAGTAACTTGGCCAAAGTTATGGCTAGTAAGTGTGTCAAGTGTCCGAGACCAGATTTGAACTCAAATCCTCCTGACTCCAGGGCCAGAGCTTTATTCACTGTGCCACCTAGCCGCCCCTCTAGAGGGAGAATTCTTAAACAAACAAGAATAAAGACAGTTACAAAATGGAAGATTGTAGGATTTCTGTTGCATCAAGTTGAAATCCTGTCATATGAATAAAATAGGGCAGCTGTCATAAGAGAAATTATTGTTGGGGGAAAAGATCTTTGCCCCAAATATCTCAGCTTTAGAGTCTGACCTCCAGAGTGTTAATCAGGAATTAAAATAAATATATAAGACCAAAAGCCATTTGGAAACAAATGGTTCTCAAAGAAAAACTAAAACCTGTTAACCAAATAGAAGGTTACTCCTTATCACTAATACCAAGAAATTGAAAACCAAAACAGTCCTGAAGCTGCACCTCAAACCCAGCAAATTGGCCCAGATGACAAGAGATAGAAATCATCGATGTGTTGGCAGGGCTGTAGGAAGGCAAGCATAACCATTTGAAATTGTAGCTTTTTTTTTAAGTGTCTAAAATGTCCATACCCTTGACACATGAAATTCCACTGTTAGGCATTTACCCCAAGAATTTCAAACATAGGAAGAAAGGTTCCATATACCAGAATATTCATAGTAGCATTTTTAGGTGCTCATTCATTAAGAAGGAAGCCTTTTAAAAATGTGATATTCAGTGTTATAGGATATTACTGGCACTATAAGAAACAAGGAATATGAAGAATACATAGAAATTTGGGGAGGTTTGAATGAAGTAAGCAGTATCATGAAAGCAATATACACAGTAACTACAGCAAAGTAAATGAAAGAATAGTAAAATGAAACTTGGTACTGTGTAATTACGACTTTAGTCCAATAATTTTTAAATTGTCTCTCCTGGATCTATTTTCCATGTCAGTGGTTTTTTTAAGGAGATATTTCACATTGCCTTCTATTTTTTCATTTGTTTGGATCTGTCTAATAGTATCTTGATTTCTCATAAAGTCATTTGCTTCCATTTGCTCCACTCTAATTCTGAAGGAATTATTTTCTTCAGAAAGCTTTTGAGATTCTTTTTCCATCTGGCAAATTTGACTTTTTAAGGCATTCTTCTCCTCATTGGCTTTTTGGGCCTTTTTTGCCATTTCAGTTCATCTATTTTTTAAAGTGTTACTTTCTTCAGTCAGGTTGTTGTTGACTCTTTTCATGATTTTCTTGCATCCTTCTCATTTCTCTTCCCAGTTTTTCCTCCACTTCTCTTATTTGCTTTTCAAAATCCTTCTTAAGCTGCTCCATGGCTTGTAGGAAGTCTTCATGTTTCTTGGAAGCATTTGGTGTGGGAGTTCTGACTGTGTTGTCTTCCTCCTGTTCCATGCGTTGATCCTTTTTGTCCCCAAAGAAGTAATCTAAACTTTGGCTATTGTTCTTACTTTGCTTCCTTTGCCTGCTCATGTTGCCAGTGAATTACTTGATTTTTTTTTTAGCTCTGTGGAACTCTGCTTCCAGAGGGGAAAGCTCTGTCCCAAATCGCTGGGGTTTTCGCAGCTGCTGGAGCTATTAAGAGGCTGCCATTTTTTTTGCAGCCCCCACCGGCTTTGGCTCACTGAAAATGCACCCCAGGACCACCACCCCAACACCAGGATCTGGATCCGGTCCACTCAATGCAAGAGCACTTAGCCTCTGAACGATCACTTGGCCCCCCTGCAGTCTGCAGGCTGGGAGCTCTGAAGCAGCCACATGGAGGTGGCTGCAGGGCTGCCACTTCTGCAGCTTCCTTGCCCTGGAGGCAGTTAGGCCGGACCACTTTTCTCCCCCAAATTTAGCTGAGTTCCATTAACCTTTCACTTTGTCGTTGTTTCTTATGGCTTGATAATTCTGGAAACTGCCAAAGCTGCCACTGATCCATTGAGGCTCCAGTGTGTTCTGGCTGCCCCAGAGTCAAGCTGCAGTTTCAGGCTGGACTGGTTTCAGCTCCCAGCGTGCTATAATGAGCCCTTCCTGCCAAGCTGCCTTCAGCGGGAGACGTGTTTTTCTGTATTTTTGTGAGTTTTGAAGCCCTAAAATTTGTTTAGAGCCATATTTTATGGGTATTTGAGGTGGCTATGCAGGAGCTGTGGAACCTTGCTGCTTCTACACCACCATCTTGGCTCCAGTACTATGTAATTACAGTGACCCACCTTGGCCTCAGAGAAGATTTGATAAAATGAATCTCCCTCTCCTCATTGCAAAAGCAAAAGCCTACAAGTTTGGCATAATCCACATATTGTCAAACATAGTTTATGGGGTGGTTGGTTTTACTGAAAAACTTTCCTCCTCGTTTCTTATTCTTTGTTAGAAGAGTTGTCTCCCCAATTTGGGGATGGGGAGAGAGTTGTTATATTTGGAAATGATTGTGGTAAAATGACAGGGCAATTAATGGCATTTTTAATGCTTTTTGGAGAACAGCAATGGCCGGGTGCTTTCAATGGTAACTTTATACTCAAAAAGGAATCTAAATTCAATTTGTGTCCATTACAACCTGTAGGAACTTCAAGGTATTTAAGTAGAATGGTGTACTTGAGAAAAAAGCAGGTTCTAAACTTAACAGTTCAGCACTGTTCCATGGACAAGATTAACTCTAGACATCTTTATAATTGTCTGCCTTTTCCCTAATGGAATTTAACGGTTATCTTCCTCTAAAACCCCCTCCATCCCACCCCGTGCCTATTAGAAAATATTGCGTATATTCATGTCCCTCTTGAATACTACTGGATGAGTAGGAATAAAGCCACATGGAAGACGGAACAAGATGTTAAGCTGTGATTCGCTTAGTCTCTTTTTGAGCACTTTATTGAGATTTTTTTAAAGATTTATACCATTTTTTTAATACCAAAAAAGAAGCCTGTTTAGCCCTACAAAATTAAAGCAAGAAGTATTTGTGGTTTGTATTAAAATCCTGGGTTCAGAGAGGCCCCTGGCCATGACATGTCAGTGAAAGGATGTTGGTTTTGTTACTTAGTTCAGGGTGACCTCTGCTTAATTGACTCATGAATGCTACTCAGCATCTGTGTTCTGGAACTGCAGAGGCAGGGGTACAGCTGGTTCTTTCCCCCAGAAACAGACAACCAACTGAGTGATACCATATTTCACACATAAACCTGTGAGAAGTTTAAAAAAACTATTTCCTAACCTTTGATTTGCTGAAGGGCATAACTGATAAAGCCATGAGGTTACTGTAGAAATAGCACCACCATGTGGCCCTTCAGAATCTCTCGTTTTTTCAAGTGCTACTGTTGTAATTTAGAGAAGCTTAAGTTCATGTGTCTTTTTTATCCCATGTTCCTTTTTCCCTATATTAATAAGTATTTCTGCCATAGTGAGGTGTTTTTTTTCCCATTTAAGCCAAATTTGAGGAATGTCATTGCTTTAATAACCAGTAAAGTAAATATAGCTTTAAATACATTTCTTGTCAGCGAGTTATATTATTTGAGCATCCATTGTATGCACAGCACTCACTGCAAAATGTTGTTTGTAGCTACAGAAGAAATAAACCTCAGCAAACTTAGAATCCAAAGAGATCTGCTGCCCAGAATCACTGTTAATTAGTGAGATGCAAATCAAAACAACTCTGAGGTACCACATCACACCTATCAGATTGGCTAACATGACAAAACAGGAAAATGATAAATGTTGGAGAAGATGTGGGAAATTTGGAACACTAATTCATTGTTGGTAGAGCTGTACACTAATCCAGCCATTCTGGAGAGCTATTTGCCCAAAGGGCTATAAAAATGTGCATACCTTTTGACCCAGCAATATCACTTCTAGGTCCGTATCCCAAAGTGATCATAAAAATGGGAAAAGGAACCATGGGTACAAAAATATTTGTAGCAGCTCTTTTTGCGATGGCCAAGACCTGGAATTTGAGGAGATGCCCATCAATTGGGGAATGGTTGAACAAGTTGTGGTATATGAATGTAATGGAATACTATTGTGCAGTAAGAAATGATGAACAGGCAGACTTCAGAAACACCTGGAAAGACTTATATGAACTGATGCTGGGTGAAGTGAGCAGAACCAGGAGAACATTGTTCACAGAAACAGCCACAGTATATGATAACTGATTTTGATAGACTTAACCCTTTTCAGCAATGCAAGAACCTAAAACAATTCCAAAAGACTTATGATGGAAAATCTCACCCACATCCAGAAAAAGAACTATGGAGTCATAATGTAGAGCAAAGCAGACTTTTTGTTATTGTCGTTTTTCTTTCGGATGGTTTCTCCCATTCATTATAATTCTTCTATGCAATATGACTAATGTGAAAACGTGTTTAATCAGAATGTATGTGTAGAGTCCATATCACATTGCATGAGATCTTGGGAAGGGAGGAGAAGAAAATTTGAAACTTATAGAAGTGAATGTTGAAAACTAAAAATTAATTAATTAATAAATGGGAGGGGGAGATCTGCTAGGGATTTTCAGAGAATAGATACCAGTTTAAAGTGTATGTATTTCCCAAAATTACTTGAATCTAGGATTTTTAACAATTGTAATTGTAATACTTTTATAAACATGCATTAATGTTACTTTTTTAATTTTTCTTTTTTCATTCTTCTGAAAACTTAAGCATCTGTTGCTGTCACATGCATATGCTTTGGGGACATATGTCCCCTTGAATCTTGTAATCAGATATGTAGGGGGTGGTAATGCAATACAGTATAAGCAGTCTGCAGGTGACAAAACAGGTTGTATTATTAAGGTTTGGTTATTTGAAACCTGGACTACAGTTTGTCCACATAGGTAGTAGCATAAATGTAGCAACTCACAAAATCTTATTTAATCAATAAAGTAGCTATACTGTACTACTGATCAGATGGACCTGAGCTGTGGGTTCATGTAGTAGGAGGTTGTGGCATGTAGACTGTTCTCCCAGACAAAATTTTGAGGTAGGAATAGTTCATCTCAATATGCATGTAACCCCAGCTACTCCCAGGTGTTTTGTGTCTTCTGTGTATCTTTTCTCTACATCATTGATTAAAATGTTAAATAGCACAAAGCTAAGCAGAAATTCCTGAGCAAAGACGCTAGAAACTATCATCTAGTTATTAATGACTAACTGTGTGGCTCCAGTTGTTCCACCATTTCCCAATCAGCCTAGACGTTGTCATCATCTTGGGGCAAGTTGCTGCTGCAATGGATAGAACATTGAACCTGGAGTTAGGAAAATCTGATTTAAATGTGACCTCAAACAGTAATCTCTATTTGTTTCAGTTTCCTGATCTGTAAAATGGGGATAATAATAGTACGTAGTTCCCAGGGTTTTGTGAGGATCAAATGAGATAATAATTATAAAGTGCTTAGCACTGTGACTGGCACAGAGCAGGCACGATATAAATGTTAGCTATCATTATTGGGTTTTTTCTTATTTTTCTTATTTTCTTTTTAGTTTTCAACATTCACTTCCACAAGACTTTGAGATCAAATTTTCTCCCCATCTCTCCTCTCTCCCCACCCCAAGATAGTGTGCATTCTGATTATCCCTTTCCCCATTCTGCCCTTCCTTCTATCACCCCTCCCCTTTCTCTTATCCCCTGGTCTTCTATTTTCCTGTAGGGCAAGATAGATTTCTATACTCTATACGCCTATATATCTTATTTCCCAATTGCTTGTAAAAACAGTTTTTAACATTTGTTTTTAATACTTTGGGTTCCGGCGGAGCCAAGATGGTGGCATAGCAGCAGCAACATATCACAGCTCTCACATAGCCACCCCAAAATACCCATAAAATAGTACTCTAAACCAGTCCTAGAACTCCAAAACCCACATAAAGATACTTCCCACTAAAGTCAGCTAGGCTATGAGGAACCATATCAGCACTGCGAACCGAAACCAGCCTGGCCTGAAGCCGCAACTGAGCCCCGGGTGCGGCCGGACAAGAGGAGCGGTGAGCGGATTAGCGACAGCTGCGAGCAGCATTCAGAACTAGGTCAGTGGAGACTGCGAAATTGGGAGAGTAAAGCAGTCCAGCCAAAAGGCCTCCAGAGTGGAAAAGCGAAAGGCAGAGGTTTTGCACCCGCCTCCGTGTTGCAGCTTCCCGCCCGCGTCCTGCAGACAGCAGGGGGATTAAGCGATTGTTCTGAGGCCAGTGCTCTCGCGTTGAGCAGCCTGGATCCGAATTGCCGTCTTGGGTCTCAGTCTTGGAGTGTTCGTTATCCGGTAAGCCGGAAGTAAGTAGGAAGGGTCCCAGCACCTTCCTGAGAGCTACAGCAGCCAGGAGGACCCTAGCGATTTGGGACAGAGCTTTCCCTTTTGGAAGCAGAGCCCCACAGAGATTTAAAAAAAAAA
>JAQQSU010010894.1:0-12308 GCA_028627135.1 Pseudochirops cupreus | reverse complement strand
GGGAAAGACGGGGAGAAAAGATGTAACTCAAAAAAATGTAATAAAGAATTTAATTAAAAAAAAAAATCTGTCTTCCCCTGTACTCAGGCATCAGCCTTAAGTTTAGGAGGTCTGGTACCAATTTGTTAGGCTATTGGCATGCATAGCTTGACAAATGGATATGCTTAATAATGAGTTCAAACCTCAGTCATTTCATCTTTCACCTGCTACATTAGTGTATAGATTTCCATGTATCTGGAAAGTCAATCAGTCAAAAGTTGCCTTAAGTTCTTACTGTGTGCCAGGTACTGAGTCTATAAAGAAAGATGGTAACATTGTCTTTACCATCAAGGAATTCACATTCTAATGAAGACCGCATGCAAACAACCATATATACAACATACATACCACACAAATGTGTGTTTCAGAGGAAAGGTATTAGTGCAGAATGTACAGATGGGTCAGAGAGAAAAACTAGCTGAAAAAGGTGGATTTTAAACTGAGTCTTTAAAAAAAGTCAGGAAGTGGAGATGAGGAGAAAGAGGATTCTAGGTATGGGGTGTAGGCAGTGAAAAGGCACAGAGTTAGGAGATGAAGTGTTGTAATTTGAGGAAGATCAAAAGGTCAATGTTGCCGTATCACAGAATAATTAGAGATGAATGAAATGTGAAATAAACCACCAAGTAGATTATAAGCTCATTGAGAGTAGGAATCACTCCATAGAACACAACGCAGAGATAATTAAGTAGCAGTGAAAGAAATATCTCAGCACAGCAAATTTTGATTTAGTATCAAATGAATGGTATGAACAATAATTGCTATGTATTCCGAGGATGGAAAACTTATAGTTAGCTGGAGAAGGAAAGCTTCTTTGAAGAGGTGGGAATTAATGTGATCATAGAAAGATTGTTTGGATTTGCAGAATTGAAGAAAAAGGTAAAATGGACATTTTGGGAAGGGGACTGATATGACTAATGTTAAGAAGGCAGGTAAATCATTCTGGATACAGGGAAATCAGTGTGGTTGAACAAGAAGGTTTGGTAGGAAAATAGTGGGCAATAGGTTTGGAAATGCAAATTTCAGTGAGAATGTGAAGGACAAGGCATCTATAACAGAGATGTCAAACATGAGATCAACAGATTACACTAGCTCACCACATTTTGAAGTGTATCCTGAACTAGACTAAAATGTAGTACTTATCTGACTTTAATTTGTTAATGCATTGATAAAAAAGAAATACATGAACATGATTATATATGGTCCACATCTTTATATATGACTTAGAGGTTCCTGTTTCCTCTTTCAGTTTTATTCCACTAATACACCACATAATCTATGTCTAGTCTAGCATCACTGTACAGAAGATGTAATCCAGATAAGATTATAATTACTGATGCTTCTATTATGGAATTCCTTTCTATGAATGTGTGATTTCACACTTCCCTCGTGACTCTGAACAACAACCAAACTTTCCTGGTTGGAAGGACTACCTGCTGGTTAGTAAAAGGGTTGGGATTTTATTCTAAGGGCAACAAGGAAACAATTGGAGAGTTTGAGAATATGTTATGCTGCTTCACAGTTTATAAATTTCCTCCTAACAATATTGTGATTTGACTTATAACTACTATAACACTTTAACATTTGTAAAGCACTTTCTTCCCAGAAACACTGTGAAGCACAAAATGCAAGTTTATAGCTGAGGAAATTGGGACTCAGAGAGGTGGACTTTCCTAGGGTCTCACAGCTAGTAAGTATCTGGGGCCATATTTGAACTCAGGGCTTCCTGCCTCTGGGGCCAGCACTCTATCCATTTGCACCATCTACCTGATTAAAGCATACACAGAGTCAAGGAACTATTTGCATTGACAGTCACACGGTTTTTGTTGGTTTGAGGATGACGATGATAATTTAAGGTTTCTGATGTGCTTTACAAATGTTATTTCATTTCAAACTCACAACAATCCTGTTAGGTAAGTGCTATTGTTATCCTTTCATTTTACAAAGGAGGAGACAGAGGCAGAAGCTAAAAAATTTACGAAGTGGACACTAGTTAGTTTCTGAAGCTAGATTGAGATTCAGGTCTCCCTGACTCCAATTTGAACATTCTCTCCTCTGTGATTTAATGAAGAAATCATTTCTGCTACTTTTCAAATCCAATACCGATATCATCTCCCAGAAAGAAACCTACATAGTTCCACAAGGTCTAGTTTGATGACACCGAAGTTCCTTTAGTCTCTGTTCAAACTTACCTCCTACTCCTCTTCTATTCCCAATATAATGTCCTCATCCTTTAAAGCAGCGGTCCTCAACCTGTGGGTTATGTTCAATTTGTAACAATGAAAATACATCCTGCATTTCAGATATTTACATTACGATTCATAACAGTAGCAAAATTATAGTTATGAAGTAGCAATGAAAATAATTTTATGGTGGGGGGTCACTATAACATGAGGAACTGTATTAAAGGGTCACGGCATTAGGAAGGTTGAGAACCACTGCTGTAAGGGGGCTAATTGTTATTTTTTGTTCTTCACATCTGGATGACATTGTCAGAAATTCATAATTCCCTGCTATCTCTTGGCTAGGTAGAACATGTATAGAATTATCTTATAGTTTCCAATTAGATTTTATTTTTTCAACCTGTTTTCATTCATTATCTTACTTTTATTTTTCTCTCTGAACTACATCCAATTTACCACTTTTTTCCTTTTCTTTTTTGGAAACGATGCTCAAAATTGAACACAGTCATCCAATTAAGACTTAACTACTGCCAACTAGACCAGAATAATTGCCTCACTTGTTTTACATGGCAAGACATTAATAGGTAGATTTGAAGAGGTGATCTTAAGCATATCTGGAATAGCTATTTTTTTTTCTTTTGAAGTAGCATATGAACAGCTTGATAACCAGATAATCCTTCTGGGAAAAGCTAACAAGCTAGTTTTATTTTTTTTTCTTTTTGGAGGTGGGGAGGAAGGGCAATTGGGGTTAAGTGATTTGCCCAAGGTCACATGGCTAGTAAGTGTTAAGTGTCTGAGGTTGGATTTGAACTCAGGTCCTCCTGACTCCAGGACCAGTGCTTTATTCACTGCGCCACCTAGGTGCCCCAGCAAGCTAGTGCTTGATATATCATGAGTAAAAAGAGCAATAGACTTGGAGGCAAAAGACCTAAATTTATACCCTAAGCCCAAAGCTTGCAAATTGTGTGACTGTGGACAAATCTCTTCATGTCTCTGCATCTTGGTTTCCTCATCTATAAATTGGGTATACTCACTCTATCAACCTCCTCATAGATGTTATTTTGAAAATTAAAGATATGTACATATGTATATGTGTTGTATGTGTGTATACATACATACATACATACATACATATATATATGTGTGTACACACACACACACACACACGAATAGTGTTTTGTGAAAGTAAGTCATTGTTCACTAATTTTGCCTTAAAAACAAATTTTCATTTGGAGGATTTCATTCCCTGATTTGTATTGCCTTGATATCTTTATACCCAGGTATCTTTTTTTTTTTAATTAAGCTTTCACTTAGGTACTGGGTAATGATGTTTTTAAGATGAAAGCTCTTATCTGATTTTCAGTTTAATGTTAAAAAAGTTCTCAAGCTGGTGGCTCTCTTCATAATTGTGTACTTAGAATTCAGTAGTGGTACAAAAAGGAGAATGCTTCATGTTCTGTCTGGAATTCCAAAAAGAGATAATTTATTTTAAGTGAAAAGGGTTGGGGGAGGTGGGGTGGGGAGAAGAAGAAGAGGAAGGAAGAACTATAAGGGAAAGTTTTCAGCTGAGTTCTTGAAATACCATCTGGAGGCCTGATGAATGGGGAAGATAAACTGTGGAGCTAGGAAAGAGCTTCACATCATAAGTCAGAGAAGAATACCATGTCCTGTGAGATCCCAATCTAGTGGCCAAAATGTTTTGCAGTTCAGTCTCTTCTCTTCAGTTTAGAGCAGGTAACTCTAGTCTTCAATGCTTTTCTCAACCATACTTCCATCAGAGAGCCTTCCCTGACCTGACAATGATATATTTCATATGGTCTACACCACATTTAGCAAAGAGTATTTAATAATTTCTATCTTAAATCACAGAATTTAGAATTAGATGGAAGCTTAGGGATCATTTATTTCCACATTTTTATTTTACAGAGGGGAAGATTAGATCAAATAAATTGCCTTGATGTTACACAGGTAGTACAGCTTGGATTTGAACTTGGTGCCTCTCTGAATGTCAATTGAGTGCTTTCTCCATTATCTCACTGATCCTTGCACATCTTGTTACTGTTCCATATATATAGAAGATCACAGAGATCTTCACTATACTTTATTTTTTAGCATTTACCATTAACTAGCAAGTATTTATTCTCTCTCCTTCCCACTCTTCCCAATTAAACATACAAAGAAAAATAAACTCTTATAAAAAAAAATCCATCATTGAGTAAAGCCAATTTTGTGTTTGTATGATTGAAAATGTTTCACATGCTTCATCTTAAGTCCATGGTACTCACTTACAGTCAAGTAGTATATGTCAACTTTGGCCTTTTATCACCCATTGATCAGAATTCTAAAGTCTTTCAAAGTTGTTTTTCTTTATAATTTCATTATTGTATAAATTGTTCTTGTTCTGGTCACTTCAGCTACTTAAGTTCATACAAGTCTTCACAGCTTTCTATGAAACTATCCATTTCATTATTTCTTAAGGTACAATAATAATCCATTACCTTCATATACCGTAATTTGTCTAGTCATTTTCTAGTACAAAAAGAACTGCTATAAATATTTTTGCATATTTGGCTCCTTTTATTCCTTACTTCATCTCTTTCAGGCATATACCTAGTAGTGAATGGCTTTTTTGTGACTTTTTTTCAGTCAACAAGAATGTGTCTTTTCTCACTCCCACTCTCTCTCCCATTCTGAAATAAAGAAAAACAAACAAACAAACATGTATGGTCAAATGAAAAAAAATCTGCATTGACCATAACAATCCTTGTAAGAATGATGTTCAAGTGTCAGCCTCTTAACCCTTTCTATTAGGTCAAATTAGGCTCCCTCCATGACCCAGGCTGATGATATGATGATACATATGTATCATCTTCCCATATTGTAATATAAAAAATTCATTATTGTTTAGTTTCATATGATTACTTGGGTGTATCTTTTTATATTTCTCTCAACTCCTATGTTTGTACTTCTAAGTTACTATACATCTCTGGTCTTTTTATCAGGAATGCTTGGAAATCTTCTATTTCATTAAAAATCCATTTTCCCCTATATGATTGTACTCTTTTTTTCTGGGTTATGTGTTATTGCTTGAAAGCCAATATATCCTTTGCCTTCTGCAATATCATATTACAAGATATTTCCTCTTCCTCATGGTAGATACCAAATAGTATGTGATCCTGACTGTGACTCCTCAAAACTTTAATTATTTCTTTCTGGTTTCTTGTAATATTTTTTCTTTTAGCTTGAAGCTATGGATTTTAAATATAATGATTCTGGGAGTTTTCATTTGAAGGTTTCTTTTAGGAAGTAACCATTTTTTTTTTCATTATTATTACTACTTTTCTCTCTGATTCCAAGAGATCTGGGCATTTTTCTTTTATGACTTCTTGAAATATGACACCTTTGTGTTCATAACTTTCAGGTAGTCCAGTGATTCTTAATTTATCTTTCCTCGATCTGTTTTCCAGGTCACTTTTTTTCCTATGAGACATTTTCTTTTTTCTTTTTTTTTTCAGTCCTTTAACTTTGTTTTACTATTTCTTTTTGTTTTACTTAGTCATTAATTTCTGCATGGTTCATTCTGATTTTTAGGGAGTTTGTTGCTTGAGCAAGATTATTTATCTCTTGTGTCAAGTTTGATTTCCTTTTTCCAATTTTTTCTTTAATAACTCTCATTTGTTTTACATTTCCCCCTCTATTGCTCTCATTTCATTTATTTAAGAAAATTAATTTTTTTTAAAACTCTTGCTTGATCTCTCTGCAAAAAATCTTATGGAATTTGAGATCAGGCTGTGTTTTCCTTTTTTCCCTTTTTCTCCCCACTTAATAGTATTTTATTTTTTCCAATTACATGTAAAGATAGTTTTTAATATTAACTTTTATAAGATTTTGATTTCCAAATTTTTCTCCCTCCCTCCATCTCCATTCCCCTCCTCAAGACAGCAAGCAATCTGATAAAAAGTTATACATGTACCCTCATATTAAGCATATTTCCACAATAGTCATGTTGTGAAAGAAGAATCAGACCAAAAGGGAAAAACCACAAAAAAGAAAAACAAACAAAAAGTGAAAATAGTATGCTTCAATCTGTATTCAGACTCCACAGTTCTTTCTCTGGATGTGGATATAAGTTATGTTTTTCTTTGGGGCTTTGCCTCTAGATATTTTAGAGTAATTCCCTTCTGGGAGTAAGCCTTAAGCCTCCTTGTCACCATAATAGTTCGATTTTTTTTTTAGTGCTAGGATTCTTTTTGTTTGTTTGTTTGCTCATTCTTCCAGCCTTCTTCCTAACTTCGTTGTCTGCACAGAGAAATGTCTGGGCTATTCTTGCTATTGTTTTCTTTGGATATTGAGTGTTTTTATTATTATTATTAATTATTATTATTCGAGTATTGTATTATGCCAGGATCTCAGAGAAAATTCAGTATGGAGACCTATAAGCTTTCAGTGCTTCCAAAGGGGTATGATCCCAGGCAAAATCTGATTGTTCACCTCCTGCCCCAGCCAAGTCTGAGCTCTAAAAGTTCCTGACCTAGGTTTGGGTCTGAAGAGGTCTGTGGAATTGCACACTTTGGTGTTTAGTAAACTGTTTCTGGACTTAGCCACTATTAGCCACAGTTTCACTTTTTCAGAGTAACAGAGCTTTGGATTTTCCTTTGGGAATCCTGCCCTGATTATTCTTTTTAAGTCTTCAGATCAAGCAGGAACCTGGAGCTAAAACCCTCCTCACTTCCTGGGTCTGAGCCACAGAGCTGATGTTTGCTTCTCAATTTACTCCTTGTTTCAAACAGAGACTAGGGTCCATGATGGCTCCTCACCCTTGAATTCCACTGCTAGGCACAAGTCCCATCTTCAGTCTCCCTAGAACTATGATCGAAAACTGTGTAGTGAGTGATGGAATTGCCAATTGGCACCTGTTCCTGTACCCTTCACAAATTTAGGACCCTTAGTTCTAAATATGGGATTTCTCCTTGCCCTGATATGTGTCTCCTCAAGGTGAAATGTTCTACACGGCCAAACCTATTGAAAGGTCCTTAGACTTCTTTATCTCCCTATGCTTACCTAGGCTATAGAAATGATTCCCTGTGATTTTCCCCCTTAGATTTCTCAATAAGATTCAGTTGGGTGATTGTTTTTTAGATTCATTTGGAGGAATTTTGAGGGGAAGATAAGAGGACAGTTCACTATACTTCTTCCTGATAATCTGCCATCTTGACTCCACATCATGGACAATTTATTTTGCAGGTTTTGAAAGAGAAGTAACTCATCCAGGATGATGTAGTTAAAAAATGACAGACCATAACTTGAACTAAGGTCTTCTGACCAATAATGAAATTCTACTTTCTCTATTATCAAACTTCACCTATTCTTGTCTCTCCACATAGAATATAAGTTCTTTGAAAATAGGAAATATCTTCTCTCCTTTGTCACAACAGTGACTAGAATAGGTCTTTTTCCATGTGTTTAGTAAATATTTATTTCTCTTTATTAAAAACTTGGAAATATTTACTTAGTATCTACCAGATGTAGACCATGTGTTAGGCACTAAAGGGAACATAAAGGTAAGAAAGATATATCCCTTACTTCAAGGAACTTGTACCTTGATAGGTATTTAGTTCACCATACATTTGGTTTAGGTAGGAAAGTGTTTTCTGCCATCAAACCAAGACAAAGGATTCAGTAGATCAGAAGAATAAACATAAGTAGCTATTTCAGGGAAACTGGAGGAAATGACTACCTCTTGGATTTGGGTCAGAATCATGCCTAAGGGAAAATAAGCCAGGCAACATTTTAGGGCACAACACATAGCAAGGAGTACGGTGGGGAAGGATGGTATTTCTATTATGGCTTTTTTATAAGTCCAAATATTTTAATGTCTAAAAAGCTGACATACGAGCATTCTTGTCAAATGTCAAGTTGTATGTGTTATACACAAAGACTTGGGGACCCTAGTGGGCAATAACACATAGGGAGTTGGATTTTCAAATGCAGAGGATAGAACAGGAGAAGAGACTTGGGTGGTCTTGTACTTTCTCACCCTTGCGTTAGGTCCACAAATGCCTAATCCGAGCTCTGATTTGGGTGGGTCTTATTTTACAGTATTTTCTTTCTTCTCAACTAAAGATAATGCATATTTCTTCCCTACCTGTCACAAGATGTTTCTGAAAAGATAAAGGCCCTCTGACTTTTGAATTCTGCATCTGTCTGTTTTTCCTCCACTCTTGATGCACAGCCAGGTATAAAGGGGGTAAAGAGAATGATGTATCTTTAATATTTATTAAAGGGCTTCAAATCTCTGTAATCTTCCATCTTTGATCCTGTTAAATATTCCAAATGCTTCTTTTTATTTAAACATGTTTGACTCAGACTGGTCTAATCGCAGGTTGACATGCTCTCCACAGTTTTTTCTGCATCTGATGGGACTGTGATGAGGATGGGAGAATGAGGTCAGTTGTTCTGGAATCGCTGAAGCATCATGAGCTTCCTTCTCTTTGGAATGGGTATGAGTGTTTGTAAAAATGCACAAATTTTGCCAGAAGATTTCCTTCTAGAAATTGTTACAAGATGGCTCATTACAACACAAAATAATACCACATTTCTACAACTTTGTAGAGGTTTGAAAAACACTGAGATATGAAGTGATGGCTAAGTATACATGGTTGATGAAGGAATTGTCAAATATTTCAATTAAATTCGGTAAATACTTACTTAAATGCCTGCTATGTGCAAGGCAGTATTATAGGCAATGGAGATAAGCAATCTAGGGCAGCTTAGGAGTACAGAAAAAGGCATATATAGACACTGAGGTGGGGGCTGGCTATGAGCATGGCCCAGGTTGAAGTGATACCAGCTGTGGGCCTTGGAGGTGGCTACAGGAGATCCCAGTTTCCAGAGATTGTAAAAGACTGAGTATCTGGTCAGAACAAGATTGCAAAAAATCTCCTGTGCTAGCATTAAGTACAGGGTCAGGTGCATTTGGAAGTACCATTACTCATCTTTCCAGTTTCAGGTCAATTCCAGAGAAGAGAGAAACAGTTGTGGTCTTTAGGAGGCAGGAGCCCTTCTTGGGGAAAGACTAGAACACAGACTAGGAGGCAGTCACCAGAACTCTCCTTAGATGGCACTAACTTGGAAGCACTGAAAACTTATAGACTCCCAGACCTAACTGTAAAAGTAGCAAGACATAAAAGCCAAAAGATTGGGCCTGATGTTCCCCTTGTTACCAGAAATGAGCAGAACCCAAATCTAATTAAAGTCCAAAGGGAAAAAAAAAAGTCTGGAAAAGTGAGCAAACATAAAAAAGAACCTGACTATAAAAAACTAAAATGGGAATAGTGAAGTCTAAGACACAAACTCAGAAGAAGATGGGATGATCTCAAAAGAAAAATGAAAAAAATGAAAAAAAGGGGATACAATGGGAAAGGGGGAGGAACACAGTAAAAAAAAAAAGGACAATTAGAAAAAAGTAGTATAAAACAGACAATACAAAGTTGTCAGTCATAAATGTGAATGTGAATTAGATGAAGTCACTCATAAAATGGAAGAGGATAGCAGAATCAATTAGAAACCAGAATCAAACAATACCTTGTTTACAAGAGACACACTTGAAATTGAAGGTCATACACAATTAAAATAAGGGCCTGGTACAGAATTACTATGCTTCAGATGAAGAAAAAGAAGCAGAAGGAGCAATCATGATCTCAGACCAAGCAAAAACAAAAAAAAAATTACCTACTTAAAAGGGGTAGTCAAGGAAACTACACTTTTTTTTTTGTTTGTTTGCTAAAAGATGCCATAATGAACTAATGTAAATACTGGACACATATGCACTAGAAGGCATATCATCCAAAAATTTTAAGAAAAAGTTAAATGAATTATAGGAAGAAATATAAAATACAACTATACTAGTGAGGAACCTCAATTTATCTTTCTCAGAACTAGATAAATCTAACCAAAAAATATAAAGAAGTTAAAGAGATGCATAGAATTTTAGAAAAAAGATATATAGACCTCTGGAAAATATTGAGTAGCATTAAAAAGAGACATCCTTTTACTCTTTTGTATATTCACAAAAACTAACCATGAATTAGGGCATAAAAACCTCAGAAAATACAGAAAAGCAGAAATGTTAAATGCTACTTTTAAAGACTATAATGTAATAAAAAAATTAAATTTCATGAAAGACCTTTGAAACAGAAAGAAAAACTAATTAGACAATATAGTTGTACAGACTGAGTAGCTCAAAGAACAAACCATGGAAATAATCAATAATTTCATTTAAGAGGTCAACAATGACACAACATATCAAAATTTGTGGAATGCAGCCAAAGGAGTACACAGGGAAAAATTTATATCTCTAAACATTTGCATCAGTAAAAAAGAAAAAGGAGCAGATCAATGAATTGGGCATGCAACTAAAACAAATACAAAATTCCCAATTATATACCAAAAATGAAATTCTTAAAATTAAAAGAGACTAATAAAATTGAATTTTTTTAAAAAAATGAACTAATATGTAAGACAATATATAGGCTTTATGAATAAAATAATTAAACAGATAAACCAGTAGTTACTTTGATTTAAAAAAGGAAAATAAATCAAAATTGCCAGTAACAAACATGAAAATATTAAATATACCACCAGAGAAGATGAAATTAAAGCATTTATTAGGATCTATTTTGTACAACTACATGTCAGTAAAAGTGATAATTTAAATGAAATAGATGAATTTTTAAGAAATGAATTATTCAGTTTAACAGAAGAAGAAATAAAATACTTAACCCTGTCTCAGAAAAAAAAAAGAAATTAAATAAGCCATAAATCAACTCCCTCTGAAAAATAACAACAATAGCAACCTTGGACCAGATAGACTGAAATGCTAATTCTCCCAAACATTTAAAGAACAATCAATTCCATTATCACAGAAATGGTTTGAATAAAACAAGTAAAGAAAGACTTCTGCCAAATTCTTTCTAAGACACATATTTTTTAAAATTAATTTATTATTTTCTTGTTTACATCATTCATTTCCATGAGATTTTGAGCTACAAATTTTCTCCCCATCCCTCCCATACCCAACACTTCAAAACAGCCATCCCACTGTATAACCCCTCCCCCAATCTACTCTCTCCTATGTCCTCCTCCTCACCCCTCTGACTTTCCAGTAGGGCAGGATGGATCTCCCTATAACAGTGACTGTGTATCTTAATTACCAGTTGGATGTAGTTAATAATAATAATAATAATAATAATTGTATGTAGATATACATATATATTTTTAACATTTGAATATAGAACTTTAAATTCTAGATTCTTTCCCTTCCTTCCTTGTCACCCAACCCCACTGGAAGGACAAGTAATTAAATACAGGCTGTACAGGTATAATTATGCAGAACATCTCCACAGTGGGCATATTGTGAGAGACTGATTATATGTCTCTCCTATCCCACATCCCCCCTTGTTCTATTCTCTACCCTGACCCTGTCCCTGTCCCTGTCCCTTTACAGAAGTGTGTACTTCCATCAAGCCTCTCCCCCACCCTGCCCTCCCCTCCATCATCCCACCTCTCATCCCCATCCCCCCTACTCTCCTGTGTGGCAAGATACCCAGTTTAGAGTTTATGTCTTTCCTTCCCTAAGCCAAGTTCAATGAGAGTAAGGTTGAGCCTTTCCCTTTTGCTTTCCTGTTCTTTGCCTCCATTTTAACAGTTATCCTTTGCTCCTTCTATGAGATGATTAACCTCATTCTGTCTCTCCCCGTCTTCTTTCATTCTAATCCTCTCCCACCTCAGAATTTCACCTTTTAGAGTATTGTCCCTTTCTATTCAATTGATCTTGTGCCCTCTATGTATTCATATATATACATACTCAGATATGTGTTTATGCATATATAAACCCTCCCATATAGACATATGTGTATGTATATGTATATATACATTTGTATTCTCTGCACCTATCCTCATACTGAGAAAAGTTTCATAAGTTACAATGATCAGTTTTCCATGTTGGCATGTAAATAGTTCAATTTTGTTAAGTTCCTTATGATTTCTTTTCCATGTTTACCTTCTCATGCTTCTTGTATTTGAGCATCA
>JAQQSU010010893.1:0-12308 GCA_028627135.1 Pseudochirops cupreus | reverse complement strand
TATATATATATACATACGTGTGTGTGTGTGTGTGTGTGTGTGTGTATAATATGTTAGGTGATACCCTATTTGTATGTGATAGTTTAAAGGGGGGTAGTCAAAGAAATAACTTTTATTTAATAAAAATGGAAAATTGTGTGTATGAAGAAAAAGTTTCAAGGACACAGAATGTGATGTTGGATTATTCTGAGAACTGAAAGCTGCAGAACAATATTATAATCCCTCAGCTTATTTATAATGACTTATTCTGATATTTAAGAGTAAAACTCAGAGGGAGAAAAAAATCTTATAAGTTTTGGAGGCTTCAGCATGATTAAATAAGGGCTGTTAATTTTTCAGAAGAAAATTGGTGAGTTGAACCTCATAAGTGAAAGGTGAGTCACTGTGTACCATGAGGCTCTGATTTAAGCCACTGAAAATATGCCTAGGAGACTGAGAAACTATTGTGGTCAAGAGATTGGAGAACTTTCCAGGAAATAGCAGACTTATTAGGGCATAAAAAGTGTCTTTCTTGGAGCTCTTTGAGGAGCCCAAGAACAGAGGCAGTCAGCCAGTAAGAAGGCTTTGGCTGTGATTTCCTAGTTGTCTGAACAAAGACTGGAGTTCCAGTTCTTGCTTAATCTTTGCATCATCTAATGGGAGTGGAACCTCTCAGAAGTGCCTCTTGCTATTTGCTGCCCCTCTCTCATTTGAGAGGGAAAAGTAGCAAGGGAAAAGAGATTTAATAGCATTTTTGACTATAAGACATCTCTAAAAGTCTTAGGATGGAAGGAGATGTCTACATTCAGAGAAAGATCTAGAAAGAACATAGTTTAAATGCCGACTGAAGCAAACTACGTGCACTGGTTCTTTTCCATGTTTTAGTTTTGTTTCTTCTTTCCCATTGTTCACTCCATTGGTTACTACCCTTCTTTACAACCATACTAATGTTCAGTGTGAAAGTTTTTGCAGATCCTATACTTGATTGCAAGCTGCCATGGGGGGAGAGGGGATAGGGAGGGGAGAAAATTTGAAACTCAAGAGATTGTGGAACTGAATCTTGTAAACTAAAAGTAAACAAACAAATCAATTAATAAAAAAAAAACTTCTTAGTTTGCTCTGTCAAGATATTCACTCTAATGGGGTGGATAGAGGATGAGTGATTTGTCCAGTCACGCAGCTTATAAGTGCCTGGTTCTGCATTTGAACTTGAGTCTTCCTGACTCTGTCCAACACTTTGTCCATTTTAGCACTTACTTGCTCTCTGGACCTAAATCAAGCTCATTGGCCTTTATTTACAGCCTTGATCCACTTTCCTTTTACAAAAATTGGGAACAGCATGGCCCTTCTCTAATCTCATGGTATCTTTATTATTTTCTGTGAGCTTTCACATATCCCTGGCAGTTGTTCACCAGTCACATCTGCCCTTTCCTCCCTAGTATCTAAGGACATGGTTCACCTAGGACAGATGACTTGAATCTCCTTGTTTGTCTTGAATATCAGTGTCCTCAGCTTTTTTCCTTCTTTTTAGTCATCTCCTTTATAGTGAATAGAGAAGTAATTAAGAAGGAAGCAGTTCTCCTTTCCCTGTATTGTAGTAACTGCTATTCTGGTCCTCCTAAGAAGGATACCCATCCTGTCTTAGGTTTCCTTTTTCCTAATGTAGATAAAACAAGACATCTTTTTTTGTCCTTAAATTTCCTCATCAGCCTTCACTCATCCTGAGTCTTCACCCTTGTGATATTCCTCCAGGACCATATTGCATGTATGATTTCGTCCTTTATTACCTGTCCTTGCTTCTATGTCCTTTAGAAGTTTTTAAAAAAATGATAACATAAGTTGATTGGTGAATTCCCTGTGTATTCACACCTATCCCCTTGGAAAGCTCCCTTCTCTCATTAAAATTGTTTTCCTTTGTGTCTTTAGAATTTCATTCTTGAGAACTTTCTATCCCTTCTGTCCTGAATTCCCATATAGAATTTGAGTCTATTTGATTCAACTTATCCTCCTTTGAATGATTTCAAATCTGCTCTCCTCAAATCAAATAGTCATGTTAGATTATGCCCGGGCTTTTCCTCTCCTTTTACATCACAAATTTCTAATTGGAAGTCATTTTCATTCAAAATTCCCATTGTTTCTTCTCCCCAAATCAGTTCCTTCCTGTTAGTGAATTAGATCTGGGAGAGAATTCCTCTTTATCAGTGCTTCTTCATCCTTTCAATGATTGAAATATCATTGTTAGGGGCTTATTTGCTACTCTGCTTTGAACAGAGAGACCTCTGGAGAACCAAAGTCCCTCTGGCCTCTCTGCCAGGCTTGGGACAATTTTCCTGAACTTTTCCTATATTTCTTCTTTCTGTTCAGGTGGGCTATTGTGTATTCTGATGATGATGTATTTTCTGTTTTTGCAAGTCTCGTGAGTCCACAGGGTCACCAAGGTATTTGTCTTGAAGGACAGGTACCTTACAGCAGACTAACCCATGACCATTGGTGTGCAGAGAACGATCCTAGGGGTCAGAGAAGAGGGAGGATTCTGAGTTTCTTCTGTCAGATGTGGGGATAGGAGGGCAATATCTGATCAGGTGGGGAAAAGAGGAAGCATGCATTGGCAAGAAGTTTGGGGATGGGTTCTGATTGGCCTTGGATGGACTAACAGAACTTCCCTTCTTAGTGCTAGCTCTGACTAGACTAGAAACATCCAAGTGTATGCAAATATCCTCTTAATGTACAGCACTATTCTACTCCATTTTTTATCTCAGCTCTCTCTTGAATGAGAAACTGCCATCTGTGTATATCTAGTCATGGTGCTCATCCCAACAAGCCTCTATAACTAAGACTTTTTGCAGTCTCCTGATTTTTTAAAAATGTATTATTATTATTATAATGTTTGGAAACTTGGTGGATTGTTTCAGTTATCTGACTTTCTGTGATGACCTTGTTTGGGGTTTTCCTGCCAAAGATACTGGTTGAGGTTTGCCATTTCCTTCTCTAGCTCATTTTACAGAGGAGGAAACTGAGGCAAACAGGGTTAAGTAACTTGCCTAGGGTCACACAGCTGGTAAGTGTCTGAAGCTGCATTTGAACTCAGGTCCTCCTGACTCCAGGGTCAGTGCTCTATCCACTATGCCACTTAGCTGCCTGATCTCTTGCTCTTTAGTTATACTTTTAGTCACTTGTGTATAGACATTTGAAGCCACAGATTTTACTGTTTGCCTTTTCTTGAATTCTGTCTTCTGTGAACTCTGAAATGTCTCAAATACTGTTCTTCCTAGCCTGCAGCTGCTTGGTGGTAGGCATGGTTATTTTCTTAGTCATTCTTATTTTTCAGTTTAAAGATACTTTCAATAGATTTGTAAGATTTAAAAGAAACACAGGAGAAGCTAGGTGGTGCAGTGGATAGAGCACCAGACCTGGAGTCAGGAAGACTCAGCTTCCCTCCAACGCTTACTAGCAGTGTGACACTGGGTAAGTCACTTCACACCATTTCATCCTCTGTAAAATGAGCTGGAGAAGGAGCAGGCAAACTACTCTAGTGTCTTTGTCAAGAAAACCCCCCAGTGGTATTGTAGTGTCAGACATGACTGAGATGACCAAATGACAACCAAACAAATGCATCCTTATCAGCCCATCTTATGAATACTTTATGATTGACCTCCTATGACTCCTATGTTTTAACCATGATCCAAAAGCCAAATGAGGATATTTATGCTGTGATGTGCTCTATCCATGACCCTCTTCTCTTTTGTCTCTACACTCTCATTTCATGCCTCCACCAGCTCCTACGTGTTGTACCTGTAAGAAGACCTCCAGTTCTATAACCCAGCCCTAATGTCTCACATGAGCTTTAGTCTTACATCACGAGCTGATCATTTTGAACTAGATATCCCAGAAGCATCTCAAAATGAACACGTCTAAACCAGAATCTGCCATCTTTCCCTCAAATTCCATCCTTCTTTTTAACTTTGCTATTGCTGTTGAGGACAATATTATCCTTCTAGTAACCCAGATTCTCCATTTTAGTGTTACAATCACCTCCTAACTCTCGCTTACCCCACATGTTTAGTCAGCTGTCATGTTGTTGTCCTCTTTCTCTACAACATTTCTCATTGCCTTGTCTTCTCTCCATTCATTCTTCATTAGCCACCACTGTTGTTTAGGCCTTCAGTTCTTGCCTGAATGATTGAAATAGCTTTATTTGTTCATTTTTAAATTAAAAAACATTTATTTTCCCCCTTGCATCTCTCTTCCCCTACTGAGAAAAACAAAAATAAAACCCTTTTTAACAAATATTTATAGTCAAACAAAACAATATTGCAATAGCTTTTGATTTGATCTCCCTATTTCAAAGTCTCTCAACATTCTATTTGATCCTCTACACAGCTAACAATGGGATTTGCTTAAAGTAAATGTCTGATCATATCACCTCCTGACTCAGTAAACTCCTATAGCTCCCCATTACCTCTAGGATCAAATATAAATTCTTCTGTCTGGCATTTAAGGCTCTTCCTACATAGCCTCTTCTTATCTCTCTGGGTTTCTCACACATTTTCTCTTTAATGCTTTCTATCTAGCCCTACTAGACTATTTATAACTTACAACACATACAGCTTTCTCATTCCCTTGTTTTTGTAATAACTGGTTACTAGGTTTGGAATGTACTCCCCCCCTTGCCTCAACTGGTTGGAATCCATAATTTTCCCCAAGACTCTCCTCAAGCACCTCCTACTACACGAAGGCTTTCCTTATCTAGCCTTGCTTCTAGTATCCTCATTTCTAAAACTCCCTTTAATTAATTTTGTATTTATCCTGTGTGTACATCTATCTATCTGTTTGTGTGTCTGTCCATCTAATCTGTGTTTTCTTCTTTGTTTGAATACAAGCTCCTTGAGGATGGGATTGATTTGCTTTTGACTTCAGTGCTGAGCATAGTGCCTGGCATGCAAAAAAGCATTTAATAAATGCTTAATGATTAACTGATTGATTACGAGTGTTATGATACTCATCTCATTAACCTGATTGCATGACTTTGAACCACTTAAATTCTCAGGAACTTAGTTTCCTTGCCTATAATATAAAGAGATAGAGTAGATTATGCCCAAGTTTCCTTTCAGTTCTAAAATTCTGTTATTCAGAATCTGAAGGACTGTTGTTGGGGTGAAGAAGTAGAAATTCTGTGTAGCTCTAGAACTAAGGCAGTTTTGATTACAAGAAAACAGATTCCGATTCAAGAAGATGTACTTTTTCACCATCTGATCTGTCAATCAAGGAATGGGCTTCTTGGCAAACTTCCCACTACGAGAAGTTATCAAGCAGATTTTGGGTCAGGGATGTTGTTAAATGATTCTTGCATTGTGCAGAGGGTTGCACAAAATGACCCTTGATGCTTCTTCTAATTCTTAAGATTATGCAATTATATCTTTAAAGGATTTTTATCCAGGGAATATAGTTTATAAAGGAAAAAAGAAATATTAAGTCAGATTATCATTTGGGGGGACCATCACCATTGGTGAGCCTTACTGCTCAGGATACAGACCTTGAGTGGTGGGACTAGGCTAGGTGATGAGAGTAGGAGTAAGGCTAGGTAGGTCTAGCATGCCTTGGCAATGGAGAAGGTGAGAATAATATGCAAGTCTAATTTCACCTCTTTCACATTTTGGCTTTGGGATAGTTCTGTTCATAGATCTCATAGTACTCATAACTGCTGCCACATGGGGAGCTTTTTCCCTCCTATACACACTTTGTAATGCCTTATTCCCCTATGCTGCCCTTCATTTTGCTTATGAGCACTCATTTCTGGAGCATTCTGACCATAAGATGTAGATCTTGAGAGGCATTTCCTTCTTAGTGTTTTACTCTAAAAAATGGAGAATCACAGACTGGGCAGATTGACAGAGGTAGGTTCCTGGCACAACATTCAGAGGATCAAGCTCTGGTGCTAGAAAAGATCTCCGAAGCCACATAGCCTAATCTCCACATTTTATAGATGAGGAAACGGAGAGTGCAGTGACTTGACAAGGTCACACACACAGCAAATAGCAGAGGTGAGATTTAAACCCAGGTCCTCTGACTCCAGAGACAGTGCTCTTTTCCCTGTTCTGTGCTATCTCTTGTGGGGCATGGGAAGGTTGGGTAGGCTTCAAGGATGAGGAACTGGTAACAGTGTTGTGCCAATACAGCCAACAGTGCCTTAAGTAGAGCAGATGAGAAATGTAGAGATGCTTTAAAATGTTAAGTATGGGATGGATGGGAGAGTTTGTCAGTTCAGATGTGGGAGGGGGTATGAAATTAAGTGAATACTGAGTAGAAAAAAATGGAAGGGGCTACATCAGCCAAGATGAGAGTTAATAATTTTTATCTCTGAAACAAAATAACAACAACACAACAAAATGACCTAGCACCACCATAGATAAATTAGAAGTTGTTTTCTTGAGTTTGGTTTATGTTTGATTTTTATCCCCTTTAGGGATGGTGGACCTTGATTCAAACAACAACAACAACAACAACAACCACAACCACCACAACAACAATAGTCTTGTAGTATTTAACACATTCACAGCATCACAGACTCTCAGAGATGGAAGGGACTTCAAAAGTCAACTGTTTAAACTTATACCTGAACAAGAATCTCTTCATATAATGGCTAATAAATAGTCATCCATCTTCAAGAGTGGTCATTCAGGCATTAAAAACTTCATTTTACAAATTCAGAATACAAGATTTAGAGAGATTAAATTAGTCCCTGTCTCTACTGGAAGCTCTTCCAGCTCTCAGATTCTGTGATTCTGTGAAATTGTCTATGATCGCATAGTCAGTAAAATGTAGCTTGTGAAAGCAAATGCAGGATCTCTTTCACTTAACTCCACTGGGTCTTAGTTTTCTCATTTGTAAAACAAGAGGCTTAGGTAGATGGCCTCAGAAGGCCATCCAGCTCCAGGTCAATGATCCTATGAAACTCTGAACCTTTTACTCCAAGTCTAGTATTCTTTGCACCACACAAAGTTTTCCCCAGTGCTTAGCATGGTGCCTGGCCCATCATCGGCACTTAATAAATGCTTCTTGACTTGACTTCTTGGCCACACCATCAGTGATACAGAGGAGTGATGAATGTTTGGGGAGAAGGGGCTAGACTAAACTTTATAAATCATGCTATGTTTCCTTTGTAGAAGAAAATAAAACTTTTATTTGCTTGTTTTGGTTTTGTTGTTGCTACTTTTTTTTTTGGAGGAGGGGAGGTTAGGAGCAGTAAATCTTAACTACTCTATTAAAAAATTTTTAAAAATCTGCATTTGATTCCAAGATATAGTAGTTTTTAGTCCCTATAACAATGTGTTAAACTTCAAAGTATTCAGTAAAATAGATTTAGTGACCAAAACTCATAGGATCATAGATTTAGAACAATAGAGTCCTTAATGCCCAACTCCCTTGTTTTATGGATGAGGAAAAAGACACTCAGGGAGAGTGAACATCTTGTCCGAGGTCATACAGAAGGGCAGTGGTAGATGTGGTAACCTAGGTGCACTGAAGCTAGATCTAATAGCCTTCTTACTATATACCACAAGGCTTTTCAAGATATTTGAATAGTTTCAATCCTTTGGCCTCAGGAGTCTCAATTATTTTCTTTACAAAATTTAATTTCCCAACCTTGGATGAATGTTATTCACCATTTTCAAAGTGGAAATCTAGCTAAAGTGAGGAAATCCAGCTAAAGTGAGGAAGTCCATCAAGAATGGTAGGGTCTTAGCATCATCAGTTTGGATTGAGCTGGTCCAGATTTAGAGGGACAGAAGAGGTGCAGATGGGAGGTGAAAGGGGATGAAATGCTTGTATGTGGGTGACCTTAAGACAGTGTAAATTACACCATCCAAATTAGGTCAATGGTATCAGTAATGCCCAAATCCTTAGCAACTCTCCTTTCACCTTCTCATTCCCCTCACCCATGCATATTAAATATGTATATACATTTTTTGAGGGGGTGCCACTGACCACACACACACACACACACACACACACACACACACACAGGGAGCACAGTACTCTTGGGATCAGGAAAGATCTTATGTAGTAAGTGGTGTCTGAACTAAGCCTGGAAAAGGACTAAGGATTCTTGAGAGAGAAGTGAGAAGGGAGTACATTCAAGGCATGGAGCACATCTTATGCAAAGACCTAAAGGTAGGAGATGGAATGCTGAATTTAGGGAACAATAAGTACACTAAAATGCATGTAGGGGAGAGAGCTGAAAATTTTTTGTCAAAGTAGGAAGGAGTCAAATCATTGAAAGAATAGTTTCACATTTTTTCTTTTGAAAAGAAATTTTATGAATAATAACTAGCCTCTATATAATACATAAAAGTTTGCAAAGGTATTTATATGTTACCTAATCTACATCTCACAACAACCCTATGAAGTAGGTAATACAGCTATTCTTATCTCCAGTTTACAGATGAATAAACTGAAGCTCATTGAGGTTAAGTGGCTTACCCTTGTTGTCTCAGTAATTGTCATGGTTGACCATGATTCATACCCATTGTCTTCCTGATTACACATCACTCTGCTCTCCACTACTGCACCCTATAGAATTGATGGATTTAGTTGATATTCTGGGATCCTGTCTTCTTAGCATGGTCTTAGAATCAGGTTTAGAACTAGAAGAAGCCCTAGAAGACATTGAATCTAACACTTTAAAGTTATAGGTGAGGAAACTGAGGCCCAAAGAGGATAAGGAACATTCTCAAGGTTGCACAGGTAATAAATAACAATGGCAGGATTTGAACTCAAGTTGTCACACTGCACAGGAAGTGCTCTTTCTACTGTGTATTGAAAAAATCTCTTTTTCTCCTTTTATTTCTTGCTCTTTCCACAAGTCATTCCAAATTAAATAAGAGTGTTGTCACTTTGGTTCACTTAATAGCTCTGTGTCAAGTAAGTGAGTCTGGACTTTGGTTTCAACGGCCTTTGGCAATTGCTTCTTTGATTGAGGACACTCCAGGGCTTGCAAAACACTGCAAAGCTGGCTAGTGAGCCAGATGGGTTCTTTGTCCTGTCAGTGTATCATAGATCATTCTTGTGATCCATATGACTCCTTGAGTTATTCTTTGTCTTTACAACAAACTTTGTTTTAAAGACACATCAGTCATTTCTCCAGGAGTCTCCTAAAGTGTATCCAATTCATATCCTCTTTGAAGTAATTTCTCCCCCTTAACCTTTTTCAATTTCCTACAATTCTGCAAGATTAATCTCCTTGGTCTATCGGTTGCCATCAGGAGCTGTCCAGCACTGTATCATGAGCAATGAAGCTGTGTTTACTTTGAACAGAAAGGACAGAATTAAAGGTTAATTCTGAATTCCCTTCAAAGGACTGTGTAAGATATTGAACAGGCTGCTCCAATGACGCGCCCTTTACTTTACAATAAAGTTTCTGGGAAGAGAATGAACTCAGTTTCAGGTATTTAAAAGGAATAAACAATTCATTAAACAGCTTTCCCTAGTTTGTAACAGTGCTTAAAGCTAATTGCATTTGTTTGGTATGAAATGCAGCCCTGGTATCAAAGGAAGCCGTTTGTGAAGCATCAAAGATGAGGCAGCAATAGCCTTTCCAATCTGTCTCTCATGATTTCCAGGTAATGATGAGTCCCTGAGAAGAAATTCAACCTGCATTCTTTTTGTTTTTTTAAATCTGCTTAGTGTTTCTTTTTGGATCAGCTCCAAATTGGAGTGACTTCCTGTTTATTAGGAATCATAAGGACCTTGAGAAGTAACTTGTTTTTCACAAGAAAGATTAAAAGTAGGATTCACATTTTGGAGTCTTGGGCTTGAATCTCCCCTCAGTCATTCATTACCTTGGTATACAAATCTGGCTTTATGGTACAGTGTATGCCATAGTATGTTGCAATGGTTAGAGCACAGGACATGGAACTGGGCGATTCTTCGCTGATATAGTGGGAAGACTGATGTACTTGGACATGACAGACTCGATGAACTTGAACAGGAGAATACACATGACTTCAGTTTGGATTCTTGTTCTGGTATTATCTATCCCTGTGATCTTGCTCAAGATCCATTTCTTCTTTGAGACTCAGTTGCCTCATCTGGAGAAGCAGGAGGGGTGGACTAGATGACATGTTCTATCTACCTGTGGATTTAAGATCTTGTGATTTTCCCTTCTGTGTGACCTTGGGTAGCCTCACTTCTTCAACAGTAAAATAAAGATAATGATGTCTTTAGATTTTACCTTAGAGGGTTGTTGGGTATAGATTACTCCTTTTAAGTATTTGCTTTAGGAGGCCATACTTGCAGTTCTTAAAAAGATTTAACAAATATGTCATATTTTAGAATGCTATATAGACATACTATGGCCCATTCACAGCATGCCTATCAACAAATGGAAAAGTTTGAGCATCTGGGAATTCCATTTTCTAAAATTTGAGTAAAATCCCTATCTGACATGAAGAGAGATGGAACAAGACTGACCTGTCTGATATGTCTACCAGAAAGTATTTATTAAGCACCTACTATGTGCAAGGCATTATTCTAGACTTTAGTGATACAGATGCAAAGAATCAAATAATCTTTGTTCTCAAGGGGCTTCCATGCTTTCCAAAGGAATATTGATTTACCAAAAGGGACCATCTGGAAAAGAGTGCATTGAAAAAATAGCATTGTAGCATGAACTTGGAAATCAGTGTTACTGAGGCACCCATCTCATAATAAGTCACTCAGTTTTTGACATCTATTTTTTAAAACATGGTGTCCAGTTCTGGCCCTCAGGGAACAGAAATACAGCCTCATCTACCTGTAATTTAGCTACAAGCTATATTAATATCTTCTAAACTGATCATGAAACTTTGACCTGAAAAAACTCCTGAGAAAGGATAAAAGAAGGCACATATTCCTGTCTCATCCCCACTTGAATCTCAGCCTTGTCCTGGTTCCTGGAAATGAACCAGAGTTCCACAGCCCTGACAGTGACTATATATATATGCTGGTATAGTTCTGAATCATGAAATATAACAGACTCCCTTATAGAAGACAGAAGTAAAACATTTATTTAGACAACACAAAGCTGAATTCCAAAACCAGAAAGCCAAATCCCTGCACCAGAAAAGTGAATCCATCATAGCAACAAAGAAGTCGATACACAATAACACAATAGTGAGCCACACCATACCTAGCTGTCTCCTTGCCTGCATCCTCTCCTCTCTTCAACTCTAACTGCTCTGACTCACAGCTTCCTCTGGGCTGTGCTCCACATGTTCAGCAAACTCCTCACACCACAGGCTTTATGTGATTACATTTGGCCTATTTAGGGGCAGGGAAGATCTTCAAATTCCTATTACTATTACACTGTTGGACTCAGAGAGGAATGAGACAGAAGGACTCTATGTGGTGTTATATTTCATTAGGCCTAGGTAGTAGGAGCCTTTTGCAAATGTATCTGTTGCGCTAAACACCCCTAAGGGCTTTTCAATGCACTAATCCTGCATGGAGCAAATAAGCATAAACACAGGAGTTGGTAGAATTTCTTTGATGTCAAGGCACAGCTGCCATCATGGATTTTTGAGTCATTTAAAACTCTTCTTGTCTCCTAGTTCCCCCTTATCCCTTCAGAGAGACTTAGCCCAATTTGCCTCATCAAATGACTAGATGTTCTTGCCTATAAAAAAAAAAAGAAAGCATGATTGGAGGACTGTCTTGTGGCAGATTTACATGGACCAGAGGAGCACATGATTGGCAGGTGTGAGTGGGCAGTGATAGTCTTTCCCTGGAGGGAGGGCCTCTATTGGAGAGATTATAGATCCCTTGTAATAATATCAGAGCAATCTGCAGAAAGCTGTTTAGACAATGCATTTTTCATTATTTTTCTAAAGAGCTTCTTAACTTTTTTATTTTTCATATAGGAGTTGGTGATCTTTTAAAAATATTTTTGATAACTTAATTTCAATATAATCAGTTTCATTTGTAAACTTATGTATTTTATTTTATGCATTTTAAAACATTATTTTGAGAGGGACTTTGCAAGGCTTCAGCAGTGGGCCAAAGGGGTCAATGACACATAGAAGGTTAAGAGCACCTCATCTAAAATTGGGTGGTTTCTGCACAATGCATATCATTGCTGAAGAATCTTCAATGGTTTCCTATAAAATGGAAACATAACAGAGCATAAATTTCTAACAAGATGTGACCTTAAAGGTCATCTAGTCTAAAGCTCCCATCTTCCAGGAGGAGAAACTGAGATTTTGAGTGATTTGTCAGCCAAGTAGGAAGTAGCAGTTGTAGCTTGAATCAAAGTCCTTTGACTTTAAGTCCGTTGCTCCTTGTGCTGTATCACTCTT
>JAQQSU010010892.1:0-12308 GCA_028627135.1 Pseudochirops cupreus | reverse complement strand
GGGAGGAGGGAAGGGCCCTCAACAGCTTCCCAGAGTCTCATCTGGCCACATCACACAACTCTTCTCCAAGTAAGCCCCAAACCAAAACCTCACATCAGGGTATATATAGCCTTCTCCTGGCTCAGAGAATGTCACAGCCCTCTTGACCCACTGCCCAATCACAAAGCAACAAGGCACAGGCATTCCTGAAAAACATGCCTCCTGCCACATGCTCCATGTGACCACATTCAGCCTATTAGGGGGCAGAGTATACTTTCAAATCAGGGAAAGTTCTCAGAGCCACTTTAAGCCACTTAAGCAAAGGGCCTAGGGGCAGGGAATAGCTTCAGACTCCCATAACAATACCCAACAAGGTATTGTTAAAGAATTAAATTGTTAGTTTAAAATATTTCCTCCCTTCCAGAATCCAAGTTATAATAAAGGTGTATGCATGTTTAAAGTGCTGTTATAAATGTATATTTTTAATTTTGAATTGTGGAAATGAAGAGGAAAAAGACAATGTATGGATGTGATGGGACTCTCAAAATCCCTGAAATAGGGCAATAACTAAGGACAGAAAACATGTAGGAGTGACAGCCCCACTAACATGTCATGTTTCCCTGAATTATACCCAATGTATTAATAGACATTTTGAAAAGAAAGTTGTTCATCTTTTCTTTATCTTATTTGGCTAGAATTCCTTATAAGCAGTTAAACTTGAATCCTGCTTCTCAACTCAGATTTAAAGTCACAGTCTCAATAAAGTATGTAGAAATCTTTTAGCCCTAGGAATTTTATTAATAAATTGACAGTACATCAACATTACCATTGGGAAATCTGAAGCAAACTAGGCTTACCTAGTGAGCATGACTTCATATAAAAACATGAATACATATTAGATGGGTTCTGTTAACTGTCCTTTACTTGAACTATAATAAAGTAATATAAATTGCTTTTGGCTAGTATAAAAGTTAAGTATAAAACACTGACTAGCATGCTTCCACTATAAAACTGCATAAAACTTCTGCCTGAGTATACATGAATTAATTGATCAGTCAGGAAGTAAAGAAATATTTATGTGGACTTTAAAAAAAATATATGCTTAAAAAATCCCAAAATATTACAAGAAAATGAATACATGTCCATGGATACATTGCCTTAAAGAAATTAAGGTGACTTTAAAAAAGTCAGAAATTAGTACTAAAACAAAATTAAGTATAATCTATCACACCTTTCCATTTCTTTATTTTTTTGGTTTCCAGGAGAATCTGAGCAGGAAGGGAAAGTCAAGTGTGTTTGCTCTGTGTAAATGTAGTTCCTTTTTACCATAAAATGAAGACTGTAACTCAACATAATATTTGATGAACTATGAATGTAATATATCACGCAGAAATAACCTTACTTACTACTCTAGGTTCCCATTGCATTTCTAATTACCAGCAACCAATTCATAATGTTGTTATTTCCTAATTGTCTTAAAGTTTACAATGTTCTTTTCTGTAAAGTAGGTCATGGAAATATAACAATCTCTATTTTACCAAGGAGGAAACCTTGGGTTCAAAGAAGTGAAATGATTTATCTATGGTCACACAGCCAATAAGTTCAGAAGCTTAAATTTGAACACAGCTCTTCTGATTTCAAAGCAAATATATTTTTTTCATTATGTTATGCTGCCTTCTTATAATTTGTTTAAATGAGGTACATTTTGTAGCCCTAAGAGAGTTATTTAAATTGTACCTATGAACTCATTGGTACAGGAAGATCTCAGATGAAGCAATTCTTTCTACCAATCTGTCTTCACCTTCTATGCAATTTAGAGTTGTCTTTAGCTATTTACATGAGAAAATATTTAAAAATAAATGTCTGATGATCTAATCTATCTTTATACAAAATTAGTTTTTCCCCTTGAATGATTTTTATATCATAGTAATTTCTTGTTATCCTCACTATATTCCCAATGCCCCTTCCCATTATTGCAAAGGGAAAAAGGAAAAAAAAAAAGACATTTAAAAAGTTGAGCAAAACTAATACCATGATGAAATTTGAGAGAATATGTAATGTTCAACATTTACAGTAGACGTTTAATCAATGAAAGTAAGTATGGAACCTAATCGTGTCTCCCAGGCCCAATACTGTCATTACAATTACAATATTCTATTTATTTTTTTCTCTCTTTCCATTTACATTGTTTTAATCAATGTGTGTATTATTTTATTTTTTTTCTGGTTCTACTTTTGTTACTCAACTGAAATTCATATGTTTTCCTCTGTTTCTCTGAATTTTCCATGTCAATTCTTAAGGCATAAAATTACTCTACTTTATTCATAAACTATCATTTGTTTAGCTATATCACAATGGAATTCCACTTTTAAAAAAATTCTTTGCTTTCACACATAAAGAAATGGTATATATTGATGATGTCATACATATTAGAGCCATTTTATTATTATTTTTTTTTTATGTCTGTGACCATGCCTATCAGTTCTCGGGCTCAAATTATATGTACAACTTATTCACCTAAAAAAATTACAACTATATCAATGATCTGTTTATCTTCTCACAGTCTCTTTAACATTGTCTATGAATACATTTTCCTCTCTGTCAGTTTGCTGAGTGGAAGATAAAACTTCAGAGTTATTTTAATCTGTATGTCTTTTATTATTAGTTATTTAGGTCTCATGGTTATTGGTTTGTAATTCTTTTGAGAACTGTTCATAATCTTTGGCTATTTATCTATTGGAGATTATTTTTGATCTTATGTTTCATGATAATTTAGCACATATCTTGAATATAAGAACATTAGCTGTCTCACACAAAGATTTTTGACAATTGAAAATTTTCCTCATATCATAGTTATGTTAATTTTGTCTAATTTTTCAATTTTATGTAATAAAAATTACCTAATTTATCTTTCATAATATCTTTTTTTAATCTGTGGTAGAAGAGTGGATAAATTGCTGGGCCTGGAGTCAGCAAGACCTGAGTTCAAATGTGAACTAAGATATTTAATGGCCGTGTGACTCTGGACAAGTCACTTAACCTTGTTTGCCTCAGGTTTCCTCATTTGCCTCAGGTTTTCTCAATGAGCTGGAGAAGTAAATGGCAAAATACTTCAGTATCTTTACTAATAAAACCACAAATAAGATCACAGACAAACAAAAATTATTTAAATAACTAAACAAAAATATGTTGTATCACCTTAGGAGTCTTTTCCAACAAAGTTGTGAAAAGTATTTCCTGTTTTCCTTTTATAAAAAAATAACAATATGGCCATCTATATTTAGCTAGTGCGTCTGTTTAGAGCATTGCCCATGATTTATGATTCCTTTTGGTAATGATGATAGGCTAAATTAGTTTTATTTGGATATACATATATGTATACATATATAATTATCTATGTATTTATATATGTATGTGTGTGTGAGTGTGTGTGTGTGTGTATGTGTGTGTGTGTGTGTGTGTGTGTGTGTATTTACTGTTGATAAGGGAATCTTTTCCCAAGTGACTGGTCTTCTGGGTTAGGATGTGTTTTTCTAGACTATATACTGTAGATGCCTAACTGAGTGAAGCAGTCAGGCATCTATGTGCACAAGTTTCCTGCAGTCCTTCCTTCAGAAGAGAATCCTCTCTAGAGATACACTTACCAGTACAGCAAGCTATGTTCCTTGGGAAATCAAAGGAAAATGACCGAAATGTGCCTGTGTTATTCAACTATTTCACCACCAAAATAATATTTTTTGTGCAAGGCGGGGAACCTTACCAAATAAGACTAGATAATCAAGTGACATTTTTCTCCCCGTCCTACCAATTGTGACTTTATGACACCACATGACATTAATGGTTAATGAACTTCACCAGTACTTCTCTTTCCATCTTATATCTTCAACTAACAACCTGGCAAATCTATTTCCATTTTAAGTGTTCCTCCAGTTCTTAGTTTGAATTCCAGGCAAAACTGACTTATTACTTCATGAAATCCATTTGCTTAGATTTGATTGTGTTGATCCTAAAACTAGAAAGGGCCATTGAAGACAAAAATGTAGAACCCTTCCCTTTTGCAAGTGACAAAACTGTAGCTCAGAGAATTTGACATGCTAAATGTTAGTTCTCCAATCTAGTTATTAAATTAAAAAAAAAAATACATGCATATAGTGCCTTAGTTACCAGTGTTAGAAATGAAGAAAAAAAATGTAATGATCTCTATCCTTAAGAAGAATATAATCTCAAGTGGTGACAATAAGCATTAATACTGTATTCTCAAGATACTGTCACTTGATCTAACCATTCTCATATGACCTCTTCATTCAACTGAAACTGCTCTGTACAGAATTACCAGTGATTTCTGAATTGCTGATTTTTTTTTTAATCAAATGCTCTTTTAAAAATTTTCAGCCTTTTGAACAGCCAGATGTTAAGTGGGCCTGTAGTTAATGAAGATTGAAGTTCAAATTCAGCTTCAGATGTTAGCTATGTGACATGCGGCAAGTTACTTAACTTATCTCTGTTTCCTCAACTGTGAAATGGGGGTAATAACTGCACCTACCTCAAGGTTGTTGTGAGAATCAAATGAGATATTTGTAAAGTATTTAGCATAGCACCTGACACATAGTAAGCACTATGTAAATGCTTATTTCATCTCCCCTTTCTTCCCTATTTAACCTCTCTTCCAAGTTTGATCATCACCTCCTGAATGCTCTCCCATCTCAAGTTTTTCCTCACATTGCTCTCTCATGGTTCTCTTACTTCTCTGACTCCTTGCTGGATCTTTACCAACATCACACACTAAACCTGAGTATCCACCAGATTCTATTCTGTGTCCTCTTCTCTCTTCCTTCTCTCTATACAATCTCACTTGATGATCTTATTAGTTCTAATAGGTCATGTCAATATATATGATTCTCAGATCCAATCTTTATCTTTCTCTTAAAATCTAATCTCATGTCAGCAACTGCTTTTTGATCATATCAAATCTGATAGTCTTTAGTCTCAAGTTAACAATGGCAAAACAGAATTAATTGTTTGTCCTGAAGCCCTATCTTCTTCCTAAATTCACTATTACTATTGAAAGCACCAACCTTTGCACAGTCACTCAATCTCAAAATATTAAGGGTGTCTTCTATACTCCTAAATCACATTAACCCAATATATCTAATCCATTGCCAAGTCTTACATTTCCCTTTCAACATCTCTTGTATATGTTGTTGTTGTTGTTGTTTTCTGTGCACACTCAAATACTCTCATCACAACTTTTGCCTAGATCAGCAGTTCTCAACCTGTGGGTTGCAACCCCTTTGGGGGTTGAACAACCCTTTCACAGGTGTCACAGGGGTCGCCTAAGACCATCAGAAAACATATGTTTCCAATGGTCTTAGGAACCAAGACACTGCTCCTCTATCTGTCTCCAAGTGGGTCTGTCCACTTGCAGATATGCCCACATATGAGTATTAAAGGGTCACAGCATTAGGAAGGTTGAGAATCACTGGCCTAGATTATCGTATAAGTCTTCGAAATGGTCTATTTATCTCAAATTTCTGCTTCAACCAATATCCACCAATACTCATCTCTCAAAATTATTTCCTTAAGGTAAACATCTGCTCATGCTCTACCTAAGCAGTTAAATTCAGTGATTCCCTACTGCCTCAGGGATCAAATAGAGAGACTTGTATTCAGTACTTCCATTCCTGCATAAATTGATCCCTTCCTTCTTTCCCAGTCTTATTGCTCTCTAATCCCATCTGGACAATTGATAATAGAAATTCATTTATCTTATTGCTATAGAATCAAAACAGGTAAGGAGAAAAAAAACAATGGCAGGAGGGAAGGTCAATTGAAATAATGAAAAAAAATAATACATTTCCAAAAAAATCTTATAGGATAGTTGACTAAAAAATGGCAGAAAGGAAAATTGGAGAGGTTATTGCTCTACTAATTTTAATATCACACCTTGAAAAAATCACATATAAACACATAAGCATACACAAGTATTAGGGAAACATGTTTAAATCAAACAGCAAGTTTTAAAAATTTATATCCCATTCAAACAAATACAGAATTGCAAAATGCAATTCTTCCTCACCCCTTCAGTCTAGTTTCTTTATATAAAAGGCACCTTCAATTTTGAGTTAAAAAATGATAACTAAAAGGTGAATGAAGAAGAAAAAAATAAACATAATCTGACCTTCTAACTACATTAATGGAAGAATAGTACACTAGACTAGAGAAGTGATATGCATATTTTTGTACTCCACCCTATTTACCACAATACATATGAAGCATTTTCTTCTTTTTTAGATGCCACTTTTTAGGAATGAAATCAATAGTTGGAGAGTATCCAGAAGAATGTAAAGAAGATGGGGAATAGCTTAGAGATATTATTATATGAGGCTCTGAAGAAAGATTTAGCCTGAATTAGAAAAAAGTCTCAAGTAATAGATGATCACTACCTTCAAACATCTGAAGGGCTAGCACACAGGAAATGAATGAAACTGTCTATGTGGATAGAAGAGAGAGCAATGAAAGGAAGTTTCAGAGAAGCAAAATTAGGTTTGATTTAATGGGAGGAGGGACTTAACAATTAGAGCTCTCTTTAAAGGCAATAGGATCCATGTGACATAGTAAGATACTCCTCAAAGGTCTTTAAGTAAAGATTGGCTTGGTCAATCTTAGGAATTTGAATTGGTTTCTTGTACAAGTATGGGTTACAGTACTGAAGTCACCTCTGAACTTTCCTTCCAACCCTGAGATTCTGTGTTTCTCTGTAATTAGTAAAAACAGATTGGATTTGATTCATGATAACTTGCAATCTGTAGCCCCTGGCCAACTCACTGAACCCATGTAAAGTTTCAGATCCCAATGTATGAAAAAGGCAACCTCTTGCACAGGGTTGTTGTGAAGAAAATCTTTTGAATCCTTTAAAGTAGTATGTGGGCAATAATGTAGAAAACATAAAGAAATAGACATGGAGTTAAGAAGATTTGGGTCCTCCTTCTAATATATATTCACCTTTAACCTTGGGAAAGTCACTTAAAGTCTAAGGTACACCCCTCCATCTCCCCTCACCTGTTCAAGTCTTTTAGTTGTAAACAAACAAACAAACAAAAGCTAGGTTTCTGTCAGGATTAAAATTGTCCAACCTACCATGAAAGAGACTGAGGCAGAGCTCTGAGCCAATGGCACTTTATTAAAGGGTTCATGGTGCCCTCTAATGAAGTGGACCTCAGATCTTCATCATGATCTTAGGTGCCTCCTTCTTGTGGGACCTTGTACTTATAGAGTTTGATACCCAGATATGCAAAAGAGGCATGGTAATATATAGAATCCCATTAGTTGACATATGATACATAAGCTAAAATAGGCAAAACTTATCTGTCAGCAGGGTCACAAGTTGGGTGAAGCAAGGAATATTTTTACTAACTAGGTGGTCATAAGATGGACAGGCTCTTTAGTTTAGGCAGGAGAAGATGGTACAAGCTAAAAATGTGCTCCAAGAATATATATACCATGCCATTATCCATTCTTAGCTTGGTCATGGAATTTGAACAAAACAGGATGGAGATGCGTTTGTCAGCATTTTTGTAGTTGTACAAGTGAGCTCCATAGCTATTAAGCAAGTAATGAACATAACATTAAAGTTTGAGGCCTATTATAGGTTTCTTCTATTAGAATCTATATTCCTATGTGACTTATACAAAGTAAGGATTAATACACTGCTTATTCTTATACCTATTATTAGGTGATTGACTAGGGGTGCATTACTAGATGAATATAGTAAAATAATTACTAAAAATCATTACTTCTTATAAAATCATAAAGAACTAAAACTGTATTAGTGTATTAGGGGTCCTCATTGAATCATTTCTCTCACTTAATTGGTCGAAGAGGATCCTCACATGGAATTCCTTATCCCATTGAAATCACAGACAAAGTGAAAAAAGGGGCAAGGGGCTGATATGAATTATTAGTAGTAAAGATAAATATCAATTTTGAAAGCATCTAAGAGAAACTCAGGAAAGAAAAAAAAGAATTTTAAATATGTATTAATTATAATTAAATCCATCATTTTCCTCAAATTTAGAAAAGTGACAGACATTATAATGTCCAATGACTCAAATGTAAAATTTTGAGATTATGCCCATAGAGGAAAAAAATAAAAACATGTCCTCAGCAAAGTCTATGGATATTAAGAATAATAAAATAATGACTTGCTTCTCTTTCCTCTTTGAGGCAGGTCTTAAGTATTATTGACAACTAATTAAATCCTGTTTCAAGAATTAAATGAAAGTAATTACTCCAGTAGGATTTTAACACAGAATTTACAACTCATTTAGTCTACTGCTCTTGCAGGTAGCAACTAAATTGATGTCCCAAAGACATTCTGCAGCAGTGTGTTATTCCCTGTCTTCTAATTTCAAACCTCCAGTGAGGTTTGAATACATTCCAAGACTGCTCATTTTACTTTTGGACAGTTCTAATTGTTAAGCAGTATTTTTATGACATTAAACTGAAATCTGTCTCTCTCCAACTTTCATCCATTGATTCTGTTTGCACACGCTGAAAAAGTATAGAAACAGCAGCAAGTAACTTAACCGCTGTCTTTCTCATAATGGGAAAAATAGTAGGGTTATTGTGACAATAAAATGAAGTAATATCTGCAAAAGCTCTTTTCATAGTACCTGGGACATCATAGGCAATTAATAAATAATAATTCCTTTCCCCCACACAACCTCTGTTCCACAAGGCCATCCTTCAACCAATGGAAGCTACCAATCATGCATCTCCCTATTTTTTTTTTTTACATTGATCATATATGTAGAAACTATATAGATTGCATGCTGTCTTGGGGAGGAGATAGGGGAGGGAATTGAAGAAAATTTAAAACTTATGGAAGTGAATGTTGAAAACTAAAACTAAATAAATTAATCTTAAAAAAAATAAACACCAAATGGAGTCATAAAGAAAATCTTTCCTGTAACCTTCATATATCATGATTTCCTGTCCATTCACAATAGTGCTTTATCTAGCTAAGCACTGGTTTGTTGATTCCATCCTAAAAGTCAGTATGTAGAAATGACAAAAACACATATTCCATTTAACCTTTCTAAGTCTCTGTTTGCTTTTCAGTATAATTAAAGCGGTAGATGAATGAATTCTGAAATTCTTTGTCAACTGTGGCAAATTAGAAGGAGTGATCCTTTAATCTAAATTTATATTTATATGAATACATTAATCAATTAACTAATAGATAAATAAATACAAGTATATATGTGTAAGGTATAAGCATATATGAAATATAGACATGGATAGATATATATGTACATATTAAACACATACACATATATGTACACATGTGTATGTGCAAGATATACATATCAGTAGATACATATGTGTATATGTGTATATACATGCCATGTATATACAAATATATATTCATTCATTTATTTCTATCTCCATATCTAAATATACATGGAGATGGGTGGACGGATGGATGGATGGATGGATGAATGGATGGATTTGGGGAAAAATGGCAGTGGAAAGAGTGTTGGGCTTCCAATCAGGAAGACTAACCTTCCCTAGATAATATCTAACCCTGGATACTTACTAGGTATATGGCCCTGGGCAACTCACTGAACCCAATAGGCCTCATGCCATCATTTGTAAAATGAGTTGGAGAACGAAATAGAAAATAGAGATAAGAACCAGGAGAACATTGTACACAGTAACAGCCACAGTGTGTGATGACTGACTTAGGTAGATTTAGCTCTTCTCAGCAATGCAAGGACCTAAAACAATTCCAAAAGACTCAGGATGAAAAATGTCATACACATCCAGAGAAAGAAATAGGGAGTCTGAATGCAGATAAAAGCATATTATTTACTGTTTTTTTTTCTTTTGATTTTGTTTTTTTCTTTCTCACAGTTCTTCTCATTCATTCTAATTCTTCTATACAACATGACTAATGCGAAAATATGTTTAATAGGATTGTATGTATAGAAACTATATCGATTGCATGCTGTCTTGAGGAGGAGATAGGGGAGGGAATTGAAGAAAATTTAAAACTTATGGAAGTGAATGTTGAAAACTAAAACTAAATAAATTAATCTTAAAAAAAAATAAAGACCAAATGGAGTCACAAAGAGTCAGAAGTGACTAAAACCAACTGAACAACCAATATTGATCTGTTTCTCCTATTTTATTTCCTTCACTTGGCAGCTAAGTTTTCTCCAAATTAATAATCATATAGTTCATTAGTAACCCTATGTGCAAACTATGGAAGAGAAAAAGTAGAACATACCTAATACATGAGACTGTGTGTCAAAAGGAGAGGAATTAAAAAAATATTCTCTATTCCTTGCTGAAAATAAAATTGACATTCTTCAACCTCCAAATTTGCATTTAGTTTGGCATGATGACTCCTTGTTTCTCAAGATTAGGATGTTGGAGTAACCTCAAAGGTAATGTCCCTGCTTTTCCTTTTTGTTTAGGAAAAGTTGTATCTGTGACATGCCTCTCCTACAGGTATACCAAAGTAGGTTAATAAGAATGTATTAAGCCCTTAAATGACAGGCAGTGTTACATGCTAAGTAAAAGTGGGAAAACAAGTAGTTCCTGCCTTCAATGAGCTTACATCCTAATAGACAAAAGCAACACATAAAAGGCTAACTGAAAAGGGGAAAATGGGAGAAGACAATAAAGTACATATGTGAGGGTTACTGTAGCCAAGTCCCAAGAATCAGGTAATGCTGCTTTAGATCCTTTCCCAAAATGAAGATACAGAGAAGAACTTTCCAATGAGAGAAAAAAGCCTATGGAAATGGAGTGAAGAGGCAGCTGAATTAAGCATGGTGGCATAGTACCAGGATGATGACTAGTGGGGAGAAAGTTGTTATCTGATTGATACCTTTATTTACAAATCTATGTACTGCAATCTTTGAGAGCAAAAACTACTCAGAAGGGTATAATCCATCAACCAAATAATCAGAAAGTATTTAATAAGCACTGCCTGTGTACCAGGCTCTGAATTAAAATATGTTATACACTCCTTACTCTGAAGGAGTTTTCCTTCTAGGGGAAGATGGAGTGGGAAGTAGGAAGGGAAAGGAAGAAAAGAAATAATGAAGCTATTCAAATAGTCAAGGAGAATAAGGGAACAGAATCTAACTTAGAGAGGTTACTTTAGGTGGAAAGAAAAAGACCCTGGTATGAGACTTACTAATGAGGTAAAAAATACAGAATCTAGGAACTAAATGGAAATATGGGTAAGACATAAAAAAAAAAAAAGTCAGGGACGATTTCAAATGTTATAGAAGTTGGTGACTTGAAAGGATTCCATTAAAGGAAAAAAAAGTAAATTAGACATAAATAGCTGTCATTTAGATAATTCTTTAAGGGTTACAAACCATTTTCAAAACCTTATCTCATTTGATCCTCACAATTACCCTGGTAGGGAGATGCTTTTATTATTCCACTTTACAACAAAAAAGGCTAGGGCACAGAGATATTAAATGATTTGTCCCTAATCACTCAACTAGTAAGAGTATGAGACTAGGTGTGAACTCAGGTCTTCTTGACTCCAGGGCCCAAATCTTTCCACCATGCCACTTATCTACTTCTAAAAGTTAAGAGAAAGGGCAGATTTGGGGCAGGAAGATGTTTTGAGTTTTTGACATGTTAAATTTGAAATGCAGAGAGTTCATTCAAGCACTCAGTAAAATGCCAAAATAAAATTCTGCGAAAAGGTGGAATGAAGGTAGAGACATTATTTTGATTTCATCTGTCATCATCAAAGAAGACAGTATAAGAAGAAATGATGGGGAAGAGCGGTGGAGTGTAGTGGTTATCTTTTAAAGTTAAAGGACCTAACAAATGTTTAGGAGATAGCAATAGGAAAGACTACCGAGAGAGATGGGAAAATACAAACAGTACAGTGACAGAAAGGTTATAGGGGTAAAAAGCATATAAAAAATAAAATAGTGAGAGGGAAACATTTCCTGATGTACTGAACTGTTAGCTAACTAGGAGAAAACCTTGATCTCCAACAAGGGTATCAGTTCTCCAATTCAATTTATATGACTATACAGATGTTGTGATGTGCATTAGAGAAACAGAATACTAGTGTCAACAATGTCAACCACATATCCTTAAAGTATGGATGCTTGTGTTTGTAGTTATATTCTGAGTGGTAAAAAAACATTTTTCATTCTGTATACTAAGAAATAATTTCAAAAGAGAATTGAAAGTGAATTATTAACTACATTTACCTATAACAGACTACCATGAGTTTGTGTAATTATAGTAAACATTACTTTAGCAATAAACATATCATTTTTATG
>JAQQSU010010891.1:0-12309 GCA_028627135.1 Pseudochirops cupreus | reverse complement strand
GTCCTGGCCCAAGGCCACAGTTTCCCTGCACCTTGATTTCCCAATCCCTGGGCACCCCATTTCTTGGGGAAGAAAGCCTTTGATAAAGGGGAGGGAGCTAAGGACTGGGACTCTGGGGTCCACTGTCTGGGAGCCCCTTCCCTCTCTGAACCTTGGTTTTTGCCTTCCCAGGAGGAGACAGATGGAGCAGGCTGTCTCTTGCTCTGAGAAAGAGAGACAAACCTTTCATCCAAGAAGGGTCCCTGGGACAAGCTCCTCTGGATCTGGAAACAGACCAAGAAAAGAGGAGTAATTCTTGCAGGGAGGGATATAGGTGAGGGAGTAAATGAGGAAGGGCTGCTGGCCTGCAGGCCCAGAGCTTAGAGCCAAGAATTAATTGGAAGTTCATTTAGGATAGCATTTAGGGCATTAAGTACAGTCCTGGCCTAATGAGGGCAGTGCCCCAGTTCTGGTCCCAAGTTCGGCCCTGACCAGACGACCTGACCCTGTGCCCCAGCCTGACCTGGCTAAGTGAGGGGGCACTGGTGGCACTCATTTCCTGTTGACCAGGTGTGAGCTTCCAAGCAGCTGCCCCCTTAGGCCTCTGGCTCCAGGATATAAATAGGCCCAGCTCAGGAAACAGAGCTCAGAGCTCCAGGAAGGAAGATCAGCCTCTGGGACCCAGCCTTCAGCCTACCTAATCCAGCCTCTGAGGCAGCCAGCTTCACCATGGGTAGCCCTGGTTCCCTACCTGGCCTCGCCCGCAGGTCTCGTCTGGGTCTCACCTGCTGCTATCTCCTGGCTCTCTTGGCTCTGGCCTCTGCCTGCTACATTCAGAACTGCCCCATTGGTGGGAAGCGCTCGGCGCTGGACGTGGATGTGCGCAAGGTGAGGCTCGGCTCCAGTGGGACCCCGGCAGGAAACCCCTCTCTTGGACTCGGGCAGCTTTGGGGCATGGAGCACTGGATAGCCAAAGAAGGTCACCTCCAACTAAACTCCAGTGCCCGCTGGTCCCAAGGCTGCCCCAGATGCCCTCATGCCTGCGTCCTTGCTGTGCTGTTCCCTGGGCTGCTCAGGTCCCCAATTCTGTCCTAACTCCCCTTTCCCTCACAGGGGTCAGGTTCCCCTATCCAGGCTAAAGTCCTGAAAGTACAGCAGGGCAGGACAGGGGACAGCCTGGGCTTGGCCTTGGCCCTGGCTTCTTGTGTGTGCTCTGCCTTGGTGTCCTTGCATGAACTGCATGAATCCCTTCCGCCCTCTGGGTGCCAGTTTCCCCAGCTTCCAAACCAAGGGATAGGAGATGGGACTCAGAGAAGCTGTCTGCTTGTCCTGCCCCAGATCCACCCTACGCTGTCCAGAGTTCTGACCCTTGAAGCTCATCATCATTCTCCCCACCTTTCAGTGCCTCCCCTGTGGTCCAGGAAGCAAAGGGCGCTGCTTCGGACCCAGCATCTGCTGTGGGGAAGAGCTAGGCTGCTACATGGGCACAGCCGAGAGCCTGAGGTGCCAGGAAGAGAGCTACCTGCCCTCCCCGTGTCAGTCTGGCCAGAAGCCCTGCGGGAGTGGAGGGCGCTGTGCTGCCAGTGGAATCTGCTGCAGCAGTGGTGAGAGGCTGGACACTCCTGGGTCCCTGACCACCTGTGGGAAAGGGTGAGAGGCTCAGCCTCCTGGGCTGGGAGCCTCACTCCCCCAAAGGCCCTATTCCTTTCTTGACTCATTCACTCACTGTTCTGTTCTTTAATGCCTTCTCTCCCTCCTTCTTCAGCTAGATGGTGTAGTATATAGAGCTCCCAGCATGGAATCAGGAAGACTCATCTTCCTAAGGGCAAATCCAGCTTCAGACACTTTCTAACTGTGTGGCCCTGGGCCAGTCACTTGACCCTGTTTGCCTCTGTTTCCCCATGTATAAAATGGAGCTGGAGAAGAAAATGGCAAACCACTCCAGTATCTTTGCCAAGAAACCCCCAAATTGGGCCATGGAGAGCTGGACATGACTGAACAACAGCTCCCCTTTTTCAGGGTTTAGGGGCTGGGGAAGTAAGAGTCCATGACTGCCCCCATCTGACTGTAATACCTATCCTCTTTCATTTTGCAGATGGTTGTGGACTGGACCCTACCTGTGACCAAGAACCTGCATTTTCCTAGGCCTGGACAGATCCAGACAAATGGCGCAGTTCATGTCCTCTCCCCCTCACAGCTAGGTGAGAGGAAGGAGAGGGTGCCTTAGTCCTGGGAGTTCTGCTTTGTTTAGGAAATTGTTCTGTTCCACTTGACAAATCTTTCTGTTTCTTCAGTAAAATGGATATAAAGGTTATATACCAGCTACTAATTAAAAATGGCTTGATATCTTTTTTTTTTTTTTACATTACCTTCATTTCCATTCTCGTCTCAGAAATCTGGGTTCAAGTCTTGACTCTCATACATGCTTTGTGATCCTTGGTGATCAGGATCTCTTGGCCCTCTAGACAGCTCCCTGCTTATACATTGCAGAAAATCAGAAGACTTACATTGAAAGAGGGAGTTTCCTCATTTCAGACCTCCCTAAGCCAATGAAACCACAGGTCCAGTCCTTATTCTATCTCTTTTCATTTCCAAATATATTCTTTCTCTTATTATCCCTACCTAGAGAACCATTCCCAGTTGCAAAGAATATGAAAGTAAGAGAGAAATTAATTCAGGTCAGCAAAGCTAACCAATATATCTGTCTGACAGTATCTTAAATATCCCACACCCATAGTTAGCAAACCCCCCACCATCACCTCTGTGAAGACCAGAAGGAAGTGGTTCATTTTGTTATCTATGTTTACTATGTGCTAAGCATTGGGAAGACAAATACAAGCAAACAAACAAAAAGACTGATTTTATTCTCTATGATCTTACACTCCAATATGGAAGATAGCACACCAAAGGAAGCTGGAAATCTGTGGTGGGGGTGGAGGAAAGGTACCTGGAATTGGGGCATGATGGAAACTGGACATCCAGAAGAATGCAGACAGTGGAAAGTTTAAAAGACGTCTGGCCGGGATGCTCTCCTTAAATGGAGATTCTGGGAGGAGCCCTCTACGCTCCAATCCAAGGGAGGAGGCCCAGAACAGATGGTACTTCCAAGGTGTGAATTCCTGTCCTAAAGTGATCTTAGAGGGTGAAGAGGTTTCTGGGGAAAGACTGAGAAGTCTGATGAATGCAGCCTGGTGGGACATGAAGGGAAAGCCATTGAGGTTGGCTTTTGAGTGGTTGGCAATATACTTGCTATAATTTGATCTTCCTACTTCTTCATAATGTGAATTTCCCTTTATATTAGTATCACACATTCTCAGATTGCCTAACATGAGGCAATTGTATGGAAATATCAGTGACTTACTTTTAGGAGAAGACATTCTGTATTCCTCTACCACACAAGCAGGAATGGCCCCTTTCCATTCCTGTGTAGCTCAAACACGGAGAGTTGCATAGATGCCCCAAGTGATCTTTTGATGTCATTGAAAACTGGACAGCTTACCTTCTCTACACATAAGTAAAGTCATCATTAAATTCTCCAAGAAGTTTGACTTCCTTTAGGATTGATAAGAATTTCTAAGCTTTATCATAGAAACATACTAAAAATAAATTCCATGGCATAGTGACTGGTTTCAACAACAATGACAAAAGTTGTACCATATCATTGTTTTCAGGAAAACTAGTTATAGAGAAATATTTGGTTAGAGGTCTGGGATTAAGTTTTATGTCTGTTGTCTTAGGGAAAAATATAACTAAGGCTGAAGAGGCATAATATGGGAAATAATGACCAGGTAATGACTTTTTAAAAAATCTATTGATTGGTGAAGAGTCTGTATGGTGTAGTGGATAAAGATCCAGCACTGATATCCATTAGATCTCAGTGTTCATTTAAGACTCTTCTCCCTCTATTCTATCCTGCTTGGCGATCTGATCGGCTTCCCCTAAACTCAATTATCGTTTTTGTGCAGATGATTCTCAAATCTAGCACTAATCTCTTGACCTCTACTCCTGTGTCAGCAACTGCCTATTGGATATCTTAATCTGGTTGTCCTCAAAACATCTTAAACTTAACATGTCTAAAACAAATCTCATTATTTTTACTCCCAAACCATCCCCTCTTTGCACCATTGAGATCACTTGACCTAGGTGTCTGCAGGGGTCAGTAGGAGTAAAAGGCACCTTCTTTCTCATGGGAATCTAAGAGCTGCCTCTGGGCCTCTCAGTCCCAAGGCACCGAGATCCACAGTGCGATTGTTGTTCTCAAGGATGTTTTGAAAGAAACTGCTCGCTTGTTGGACATCTGCTGACCTCACTGGTTTGGAGTCTCCTCATTGGCCTTCACCCCTTATGCATGAGGCGGTCACATATGAATCATGCTTACCTTATAGTAATATAGTTTGTGCCTGCTTACTGGGTAGGGGGCCATGTTGGAATAAACTACAAGCTGCAAACATCTCCTGTCTCTGGTCTCCTCAATCCCTCCTGAGAGCAACCCAAGGTTGGCCCTTGGGTCTGCAAGGTGTGTGCAGCCGCAACAGGTGTTATCCTGGACTTCTCACTTGCATTTAATCTATGCCACATCCTTTTGTTTCACCACAGACTCTCTCTTATAAATCCCCATTCTTCCTCTGTCCTTATGAATCCTGATACATTCTTTGAATTCATGGGTAAATTTAGTTCATTAATATTTAGGGTTTATAATCATTCCATTTGTGTTTACCTCCAGTAAATAATTTTATATTACTTTTAAAGAAATCAATACTAGGTATCTTTGGTTTTTCTCAAAAAAAAAATCTAATACTCCTCCCACAGAAATTTCTCTCAATCACATCACTAATGTAAAGCCCAAGTTTAGATTACCCAATTCTAATCTAATTGTTATTCTCATTTTAATACACTTTTCTTTCTCAGCAAGGATGAAACTATGACTAAATATTCCTCTTATGCTTGCTTTATCAACCATTTTGAAATTTATTTATAACATTAATTTAAAAATATTTGATATAGAAATATGTTTAATATGATTGTACTTCTATAGCCTATATCAGATTGTTTGCTGTCTTGGGAAAAGGGAAGGGGAGGGACAGAGGAAGAAAAAATTTGGAACTCAAAATCTTATAAAAGTGAATATTGAAAACTATCTTTACATGTAATTGGAAAAATAAAATACTATTAAGGGGAAAGATCAATAAAAATAATTTTTTATTTAAAAAACATTTTGAATTCTGAATTCTTTCTCTTCCTTCCACCTTCCCTCTACCCACTGAGAAAGTAAGAAAATGTGATATCAATTATAGATATGAAATCATGCAAAACATATTTCCCTAATAGCCATGCTGCAAAAAAAAAAAAGGAAAGTGAAAAAATGTATGCTTCAAACTATGCTCAGACTTCATCAGTTCTTTCTGTGGAGGTAGATAGTACTTTTCATTTTAAGTCCTTTGGGAATTGTCTTGGATAACCACTTCTGAATTCTTAAAAACAAACAAACAAACAAAAGTGGTTCGTAAGTCATTCACAGTTGATCATCATAAAATATTGCTATTACTGCATATGATGTTCTTCTGGTTCTGCTCACTTCACTTTGTATCAATTCATATAAGTCTTCCCAGGTTTTCCTGAAATCATCCTGCTCACCATTTCTTATAACATAGTTTTCCATTGCAATTATATACCACAACTTGTTTAGTTGTTCTGTAGTTAATGGGCATCCCTGTCAATTTCTAATTCTTTACTGCCACAAAAAGAGATACTATAAATATTTTTGTATGTACAGGTCCTTTTCCTTTTCCTTTGATCTCTTTGGGATACAGACCTAATAGTGGCATTGCAAGGTCAAAAGGTATGCACAGTTTTATAACCCTTTGGGCATAGTTCCAAATTGCTCTCCAGGGTATTTGGATCAGTTCACAACTCCATCAACAATGCATTAGTTTCCCAATTTTTTCCATGTTCCTTCCAACATTTGTCATCTTTCTTTTCTCTCACATTGGCCAATCTGATAGAAGTGAGGTGGTATCTCAGAATTGTTTTAATTTACACTTCTCTAATCAATAGTGACTTAGATTTTAGTTTTTTAACACTTTTAGTATTTTTAAATGAATATAGATAACTTTGATTTCTTCTTCAGAAAACTGCCAATTCCTATTCTTTGACCATTCATCAACTGGAAATAACTCATATTCTTATACGCTTGACTCATTGTTGTTCAGTCATTTTCAGTCGTGTCTGATTTCTTTGTGACCCCATTTGAGGTTTTCTTGACAGAGATACTGAAGTGGTTTGCCATTTTCTTCTCCAGCTCATTTTACAGATGAGGAAACTGAGGCAAACAAGGTTAAGTAACTTAGTAAGTATCTGGGACTGGATTTGAACTTGAGTCTTTCTGATTCCAGGCCCAGCACTCTAACCACTGAACAACCAAGCTACCCATACATTTAACTCAGTTTGATATATATTTGAGAAATGGGCCTTTATTAGAGAAACTTGCTGTAAATCCCTCCCTCCCCCACCCCCAGTTTCCTACTTTCCTTCTACTCTTGGCTGCATTGGTTTTGTTTGTGCAAAATCTATTTAATTTAATGTAATCAAAATTATTCATTTTACTTCCCATAATCTTATCTCTTGTTTGATCATAAATTCTTCCCTTATCCATAGATCTGACAGGTAAAAATTTTCCATGCTCACTTAATTTGTTTACGATATCATCGTTTATGTTTAAATTAGGTACCCAACTTTTTTCCAAATTTGTTCTTTGACCCATTCATTCTTTAGGATTAAATTATTTGGTTTCCAATTAATTTTTTAATCTATGATTTTGTGGTCTTTTATTGAATGTCTCAAAAGAATGCATTTAAAGTTAGTTTTTAAATTTTTGTCAATTTTTGTGTAGGTGCCATGTACAGCTGAGAAAAAGATACATTCTTTTCTATTTCCAGTTTTCTCCAGAGGTCTATTATATCTAACTTTTCTAAAATTCTATTCACTCCTTAACTTTTTTCTTTTTTATTTTATGGTTAGAGTTATGAAGTTCTGAGACAGGAAAGTTGAGGTTCCCTACTAGTATAGTTCTGCTGTCTATTTCCTCCTGTAACTCATTTAACTTTTCCTTTAAGAATTTGGATGCTGTGAAATTTGGCAAATATATGCTTAGTATTGATATTATTTCATTGTCTATGATACCTTTTAGCAAAATGTTTTCCTGTTCATCTCTTTTAATTAGATCTAATTTTGCTTTTCCTTTGTCTTAAGATCATTACTGCAACCCCTGCCTTTTTTTAGTTCAGCTGAAGAATAAATAGATTCTATTCAACTCCCTTATTTACCCTGTGGGTGTCTCTCTGTTTCAAGTGTGTTTCTTGTAAACAACATATTTTGGGGATCTGATTTTTAATCTGTCTGCTATCCATTTCCATTTTATGAGTGAGCTCATCCTATTCACATTTGCAGTTATTCTTACTGTGTATTTCTCTCTCTCTCTCTCTCTCTCTCTCCCCCTCCTCCCTCTGTTCTTCTCTTCTTTCTTCACCCCTGTTGCTCCTCAAAAGTCTGTTTTGCTTCTAACCACTACCTCCCTTAATTCATTCTCCCTTCTATCAGTGTCCCATTCCTCTTCTCTTATCCCCTTCCCCTCCTATTTCCCTGTTGGGTAAGATAGATTTCTATACCCAACTAAGAGTGTATATTATTTCCTCTTTAAACCAATTCCAATGAGAGTGAGGTTCAAGCATTGCCTGCTACCCTTCCATTTTCTCCTCCATTGTAAAAGTTCTTCCTTGCATGTCTCTTATGTGAGATAATTTTCTCAATTCTTATTCTACCTTCTCTCTTCTTCCAATGCATACCTCTTTCTCACCCATTAATTTTTTTTGAGATCATCCCATCATAGTCAATTCACACCCATGCCCTCTGTTTATATATACTCCTTCTAACTGCCTTAATAATAATAACGTTCTTATGAGCTGCAAGTATAATTTTCTGATTCAGGAATGTTCACAGTTTAACATTATTAGTCCCTTATGATTTCTCTTTCATGCTTTCTTTTCATCTATTTCCCTTTTTATGCTTCTCTTGAGTCTTGTGTTTGAATGTCAAATTTTCTATTGAGTTCTGGGCTTTTCATCAGGAATGCTTGAAAGTCCTTTATTTCATTAAATATCTATTTTCCCCTGAAGGAGGACACCCAGTTTTGCTAAGTAAGTTATTCTTGCTTGTAATCCTGGCTCCTTTGTTTTCCAGAATATCATATTCCAAGCCTGCTGATTCTTTAATGTGGATACTGCTAATCTTTTCTGATCCTGACTGTGATTCCATGATATTTAAATCATTTCTTTTTGGCTGCTTGCTATATTTTCTCCTTGAGCTGGGAACTCTGGAATCTGGTTATGATATTTTTGGGAGTTTTCATTTTGGGATGTCTTTCAGGAGGTGATTGATGAATTCTCTCAATTTCTATTTTACCCTTTGTTTCTAGGATATCAGGGCAGTTTTCCTTTATAATTTATTGAAATATGCTCTTTTTATCATAGTTTTCAGACAGTTCAATAATTCTTAAGTTCTCTCTCCTTGATTTATTTTCTAGGTCAGTTGTTTTTCTGATAAGATTTTCACATTTTTCTTTTCTTTTTTCTTTTTTTTTTTGTTTCTTTTTTTTTTTTTTTTTTTTTACTTTTTCTTGATGTCTCATGGAGTCGTTAGCTGTCTTCAGAGCTAGTTCTGGGGGTCTGTAAGTTTGGTACTTCTGAGGTGGAAGAAGAGCTATGGTCCCTGTTTTCCTGGCCTGTGGTCTGTTCTTTACCCAGGAAGAAATATTGCCCCCCTGAGGCCACAAATGCTAGCACTCCTCTTGACCCTTGGCACTGTGATCAGGTCCCCTGCTCCCCTTCAGCTACAGGCACAAATATTACTTTTTGTTCTGGAACTACTACCCAGGACTAGGTATGGGTTATGTAACAAAGTCCTTCACCCAGTGCCAGCAAAAGGCCCCCTGTAATCTCTTCGTGACCAGTTGATCTTTGTGGTCTCTGGTCTGAGAGCTTCCAAAGCTGCTGCTGCTACTGTCACAGTCACCTCTAAAGCCCACTGCTGGTATTGCACAGTGTGCACTGCACTTTGGGCCTGTTCCTCACCACAGTGTTACATAGACCTCTCCTGTCAACCTCCTAAATTGTCTTGGTTTGGAAAAATATCTCAACCTCACGCTTTGTTGGCTTTGCCACTCCAGGATTCAATTTGAGGCATTATTTCAAAGTTGTTTGGAGGGGAACATTGATGAATTCAGCTGAGTTGGTGCCTGTACTCCACCATCTTGGCTCCTTCTCTGTGCAATACACTTTTTAAAGAGTGTTGTAAAAAGAATTGAGTCCAATCCCTAGCCTAGAGTTTGGGAGGAATAGCCTAAAGAATTTTTCAATAGTTTAACCAAGACTTATTAGTACCTAAAAAACCTATACCATCTTCTTTACTCTTAAAGAGTTTACTACTTAGGCTAGAGCTTAGAGGTAGATACAAACAGCTAATTGTGCAAGTTAGAAAATGATTAACCACCAAAGAGCAGTTAGCTCAACAGAATGGCCCAAGAAAATGATCTTGATTGGTAGGGTTGGAAGGATATGATTCTCTTTTTGGGGGGAGGATTGGAGGGGGAAAGGCAGGGCAATTGGGGTTAAGTGACTTGCCTAAGGTCACATGGTTAAGTGTCTTAGGCCGAATTTGAACTCAGGTCCTCCTGACTCCAGGGTCAGTGCTCTTTTCACTGAGTCACCCAGTCACCCCAAGGGATATGATTTTTAAAGAAAATAGCGTGAAGGAAGCATCACTAGAGATGGACCTTGAAGGTGGAGAAGGATTTCAATGATGGTGGGGCAGGCATTCCAGCAGCTGAAACAGGGGATGCAAAGCTATGGAAGCGGAAGATAGGTTGATATTGGAAAGGGTGAGCAGATTAGTTGGTTTGTAGCATTCAATGTATGAAGGGGAATGCAAATAAAACTACAAAAGATGTGCCAGAACTATGTTGTAAAGGACTTTGAATGCTATAGACTCTATATCAGTGGTTCTCAACATTCCTAATTCCAACCCTTTAATGCTCGTATGTGGGCGTATCTGCACGTGGGTGGATCTGCCTGGAGATGGATAGAGGAGCTGTGTCTCAGTTCCTAAGACCATCGGAAATATGTGTTTTCTGATGGTCTTGTGCGCAACAGCAGGGTAAATGAGTTCGGACACTACTTAAGAAAGTAGAGAAGAGTTCATTTGTATTTCTCGAGAAAGGACACTGCCTTCCCAGCACTCAGAATAGCGTAGTAAGGGAGTGCGAATTGATCACAGAAGGCAAAGATTATTACATTTTAGGCAAGCCACTCCCTCCCTAACCAGCGGCCTCCTAATCCCTGTTTGTTGGGTTTCAGACTCGGATTCTTTTAGAGTCATAAAATGTTTGTGGAGGCAGTCTCCCCAGGGTGGGCTTCGTTAATCTCTTTGATCTGAGCAAAGTTTGGGGGACAAACAATAGGGCAACCAAAAAGAAAAAGACCTTGAGATAACCATGTCACTTAGGCCCACTAGTGCATATTTTACAAGTATAAGGTTAATCAAAAAGAATCACTCATTCCTGAGGAGACTTCATTCTTTCCAAGGATCTTATTCCTCAGTCTTAGGCGACCCTGTTTGACCCCCAAAGGGGTCACAACCCACAGGTTGAGAACTGCTGCAAGTAGGGTTTGCATTTTATAAGATGCATATTTGTGAGTCAATCAATTATCAGTCAGTCAGGGAATGTCTATTAATGGGATATTATGTGCCAGGAATTGTGCTAAGTTCTAGGGGAAACAAAGGTGAAAGTAGAGCATTCCCTTCTTTTTTGAGTGGGAGAAGAAATGTAAGAACTAAATTCTGTGAAAATTACACTGAAAGTTCTGTGAACCACGGTTTGGAGAGAATAGAGATAAGGGGGCAGGAGAGGGAAACGAATTAAGAGGATATAGCCATAAGAGCCAAAATGTATATAGTGCTTTAAGGTTTTCAAAACATTTATTATTTCACTTGCTCTTACAATGACCTAAGTTATGGTTATACTCTCCCCTTTTCTTTATGAGAAAGGGAATCCACTTTTAACCCAATGTAGTCCCTGAAACCATTCCCTAAAGAAAGTTAGCCTACAATTAAATCCTTATGACAACCCCTCCCCCCAAACCCTAGCTCTTTTCCTTCTCCCTCTTTTTAAAAATTTGCTCTTTGAGTAGTAAAAGAAGGTTGACATGACAACCTCTCATTTTTACTTGAGTTGTGTTTCCATCAAAGCTACATATGACAATCTGAGCTATAGCTCTTTAGCTGAATTACCCTAAAAGTCATGCTTGGAGGACTGGCTATCACGGAAGCCATAAGCACAGAAATGATTTGGTTCTTGGAGCTGATGTTGAGTGATGGGTTGTTCTCTCTGGAAGTGACCATCATTAAGGGCAGGTAGAAGAAACACATAGTTTACCCCCATTATTTGAGTAAGATTTTTAAGTTATCCTAATTGCAGCAAACACCTGCCCTGCCCCCACCCCCAGGCTTCTCCAGGGACTTAAAATGTCAAAGACTTGTTTGCGTATAATGTTTCATAAATAGATCACAAATTTAGCTTGTACCCCACCCCTGATTTAATTTTAACTAAGTATAACTGGTGTCTCATTGAGATTCTTACCTGCATCCTTGCTTTGGTGACCCAACAGAAAAATAGACATATTCTGGTTTAGGTACATTTACTGCAAGAAATCTAAAAATAATAGATCATAATACCAAGACTTCCAAAAAGAATGTTTGCTATTGGGGTAAACACAAGAGTAACAACAACAAAAAGAAGGCTCAATGTTGTCTCATAAGCTTAGTAATCCACCATGTTCAATGGCTAAATTCACACATTTATTTCTCCCAAGGAAACCAGTACTCCCAGAAGCCAGAAGCAAAAGAGAAATGATGTTTGTTACTTCCTTTCCCCACCAAAAAAAAAAAAAAAAAATCCCAAGTCATTGACAGGAGAAAAGTCTTTCCTTATGACTTAAATGGAAACCTCCCCCTGACCCCTGTGGATGTTTAGCTGATGGTTGCTAGCCAATTGACTCTGGAGTCTTCCACAATCTGGCAAACCTCTCAGTTGCTTCCCTGGCTTTGATCAGGCGTATCTCACTCATCTCACCAACATTTCAGGCAATCTAGGCTCTGATGATCCAGATGCCCAAGAGGGAAATGAAAAATCCATTATAATTGAAGGCAACTGTCACTCATGTCTGATCACACAGCAGTCAGATCTGACTCTCACAAAACACACTGTTTCTTACCTGTGGC
>JAQQSU010010890.1:0-12309 GCA_028627135.1 Pseudochirops cupreus | reverse complement strand
GCAGCCACTGCCTCTGCCGCCGCTTCCAGTCAGCACCGCACAGCGACTAGCTTGGTTCCGGCGTTCTCTTGCTCCACCCCTTCCTGCTACATCAGCAAGCTCAAGGGGCGTGGAAGATCTTCAAATCCCAGTATTGTTACAACATCATGGACAAATCTTTGTTTTGAGATACTTTACTATTTCTCACCCAAGCCTGTTCACAAGCAAAACCAAGATGTTCCCATCATATATGTCTATTCCTTGGCTAGACTTTGTAATTTGCCTGTTGTTTTTCTTTAAATTTTGAACGACTTTGAGAGGAAAGAACTTTAAAGTTAAAGTAAAAAACATCTCCAATACATGTACTCTTAACGGACTTCCTTGGAATTGTCAAGTACTTATCGTAATTACTCTTCTTGGGAAGCAAAGGAAGTTTTTTGGGAAGCAAGTTGGGGATGGGTAGAGTGTGGATTGGTGGAGAGTAGATGGGAGAATAATTTACTTCTCTTCTTGATTGATCTGAATTTCATGTGATGGAATCAGTTTTCAATTCTGTTAATCAGACCGTGGCTTCTCTGGCAAATTTACCCAAATAAACTTTTCCCCTAGTCTCTAATGAATTAGCACTGTTTTTAGTTGAATCTGAGGATAGGTCACACGCAAGGTGAAGTGTTAATAAGGATTTATTGAATAACCCTCCTGTGATTAACTTTTTGTGAGGTGCTATGAGGAAGAAAGATGTACAGGACCTTGTGTGTGATCTTAAGGAGCTAACTGGGGACACTAGACTAAAGGAATCAGAATCTTAGGGCAGGAACTAGTAAGTTCAGTGGAACAAATTGCAGCATATAATTGTGATAGAATATTGTTGGGTTGTAAGAAATGAGGAAGGGAATGGTTTCAGAAAAAACCTGGGAAGACTTGTATGAACTGATGCAAAGTGAAAAGCAGGAAAATATTATACATAGTAACAGTAATATTATGAGAATGATCAACTATGAAATACTTAGCTAATCTGATCAGTTCAATGATCTGTAACAATTCTGAGGTGCCCATGATGAAAAATGCTTTCCAGAGATACCTGGCTATCTCCAAAGAGAGAACTGATGAACTGAGTGCAGATTGAGGCATATATTTTTTCCTTTATTTTTCTTGGTCCTGCCTCCCCCACCCCGACCCTTCCAACATAGCTAATGTGGAAATGTTTTGCATGACTTTATATGTGTAATGGGTATCATATTTCTTGCCATCTCAATGGGTTGTGGAAGGGTGGAGAGAGGCTAAAAAAGGAAGAAAAAGAAAAGGGAAGGGAAGAGAAAGGAAGGAAAGGAAAAGGAAAAGAAAAGGGTTGCAGAGTGTCCGCTAATCCAGCCTACACCTTAACAAGAATCTACTCTCAAACCCACCCAACAAATGACCATCCGTATTAGAAGAAATGAGTGAAAAAAGAATTTATTATTTTGTTTACTCCATGTTAAGCTCTATATTAAGCCCTGGGGGGTATAAATACAAAAGTAAAGAACAGTACTCTATACAATTTGGATAAAACTAAGTTCCTGACCTCATGATGCTTATACTCTAGTAAGAATTGGACCCAATCAGCATTTCCCAACCCAAGATATACCACAAATCAAGAAGAGAATTAAATCCTCTACTTCAGGTTTTTCTCAGCTTTTGCTATTTTTCAGTCATTTCAGTTGTGTCTGGCTCTTTGTGACCCCCATTTGGGGTTTTCTTGGTAGAGATACTGGAATGGTTTGCCATTTCCTTCTCCAACTCATTTTACAGATGAGGAAACTGAGGCAAACAAGGTTAAGTTAAATGGGGTCACACGGCTAGTCAGTGTCTGAGGCCAGATTTGAATTCAGAAAGTTGTCTTCTTAACTCTAGATCTGATACTCTATCCACTTCATCACCTAGTTGCCCTACATTTTGTTATATTCTTGTTTATTTTATTAAATATTTCCCAATTACATTTTAATCTGGTTCTGACCACTGGTATGGGGAGTGTTGAGTCTTAGGCCATGTGTTAAATAGTTCTAGTTTAGACCAGGGAACATAAACCCTAAGAGAGGTATGATAATAGTCTTTTGTATATTCTAATACCTATTAGAAAGAAGATGGATCATCTTTGCTCTGCTTGACCCCAAGGGTACAATTAGAATCAACAGGTAGAAGTTTCCAAGGCAAATTTTAATTTGACAAGGGAAAAATGGAGCAGTCTCAATCTGGAATGGGTTGCCTTCAGAGGTAATGGGTTCCCACTCACCAGGAGCCTTTAAAGAAGAGGCTAGATGACGAGAGCAGTGATAGAGACTTTTCTTGCTCAGATACTAGTTGGATGAGGTGCTTTGGGTATTCTTCCAACTCTGAGATTCCATGGTACTATAATAAGAGGGTAGGTATTGATAATATTATAAGTATATACCAGGAGAGGCAGTACAATATGGTGGATAGAGAGATGAGTAGATACTGAGACAAAAGAAACAACCTCATATACTAAATAGGAGTGTTGTACTTGGAGTCAATAGGAGCCAAGTCCAAATCCCACTCCAGGCACTTAATAGCTGTATGATCCTGAGTAAGTCACTTAACATTGCTGGGCCTCATTTTTCTCATCTATAGCCTATCTCCCCCTTCCCACCCAAACATACAAAGAATGGCATGCTGACTCTTTGTCTTTGATTGAACTGCTTCATATCCTGTGGAAAGAACTATTCCCACAATGCAGTTTTAGCAATAATCTTTTTAAACTCAGACACTATGGCCACCACGTTGGCCACCATGACCAAACAGGGTCCTTGTGCAGGTGCCTTCTGAGTCTTATTTCTTAACCAATGGAACACAAATCTTTTCTAGGATAAGCATTTTAAAGTATGCCAGGTATCTTTAGGAGACCTCACGTGGTGGATTTTTTTCTAAGTTTAGATCTGAAATTTCATGAGTATGGGAAACTCTCAGTGTGAAAATTCCCTCCATCAGTATAGATCCTTAACTTGTCTGTAGCATATAGTCTTAGAAAGTTGCTTGGCTTACCCATGAGTCAAGTCAACAGGCATATACTAAATGTCTGAGATTTACCAATGAGTCAAGACAACAAACATTAAGTATGTAAGGAGTTCACGTTCTAATGGGAGAAGATAATATGGAAATAATTATTTATACACAAGTTCTATAAGGGAAAAATTAGAGATGATCTCAAAAGAAGGTTATTAGCAGTTAGCGGCACCAGAAAAGACTTCTTGCAGAAGGTAGGATTTGAGCTGAATATTGAAGGGAGCCAGGTAAGCCAAGAGCCAGAGACAAGGAGGGAAAGTATTTTGAGTATGAGGGACAACCTGTGCCAAAGAACAGAGTCCAGGAGGGAATGTCATGTGTGAGGAACAGCAAAAAGGAGAGTATCCCTGGCTTACTGGGTTGTAGAATATGTGAAGGGGAAAGAAGTATAAGAAGCCTGGAAAGGTACAAAGAAACCAGATTGTGAAAGGATTTAAAAACCAAAGAATCTTGTATTTTATCCTCCTAGAGGTCATAGGGACTCACTAGAGTTTATTGAGTAAGGAAGTAACATGGTCAGACTTTTAGGGAAGATCCTTTTGGCAACTGAGTGGAGGAGGAACTAGAGAGGAGAAGACTTGAGGCATGGGGGTCAACCAGCAAAGCTGTTTATTGCAAGGGTCCATGAATGAGATGATGAAGGCCTCCACCAGGCAAGATCAGTGTTAGAGGGGAAAGTGGTGCTTATAGAAGGGATGTTGTGAAGGTAGAATCAGCAAGACAGATTGGGTAAGAGGGGCGAGTGAGAGTGGGGGGTCAGGGATGTGAACTAGGTTTCAAGTCAGGGTGACTTGGGATGTTAGTGGTGTGCTTGACTATAATAAGGAAGATAGGAAGAGGGGAGGGTTTGGGGAGAAAGATAATGAGTTTCATTTTGTTGAGTTCAGGATATCTGTGGGACATTCAGTTGAATATTTCTCATAGGAGGTTGGAGATATGAGTCTGGAGGTTAGGAAAGAAGTTAGGACTAGCTGTATAGTCTATTCTCAGCTCCCACCGTTGTCAGCTGATCAGGCTGCTCAGATGCTGGTGAAAAGTCCAGATCTGCTGACTTTCACAATGTCCTCACCTAGCCAAAGGGTGGAGAAGGAGACCAAGACTGAGGCGAGCCTCTTCTCTTTCCCCCCCTCACCCCAGCTTCCATCACTAAGCTTCCAGATAAAAGAATCTTTTGGTCCAAACTGGCTCCTTTTTTTTTTCAAAAGCCCTACAACATGACTAAGTTTCCTCAATCCATCCAAATACATGTCCTGTTCAACATCACTTAGGTTTATCAAGTGCTTTTCAAAGACAGATGCCTTAGTGGAACAAATTGTGGCATATAATTGTGATATAATATTACTGGGCTATAAGAAATGATCAAGGGGATGGTTTTGGAAAAACTTGGGAAGACTTGTATGAACTGATGCAAAGTGAAAAGAAAGTTTCCATACTTCTTCTAAAACCTTTGATTGATTCAATAGAAGTGTTTAGGTCTTGTTGGCCCCAAATTCATGATTCTAATTGATTTGTTCAATCAAGAAGTCTGGAGTTTCTGTAATTATTGAGGAAGGAACATGAGGCATCCCTCTCATACATGTAAGACAGCAGCTATGGTGGTCTAGTTCCTGTGGGGCTACCCAGTTTAGAAAACATAGACAGTCTCTGCCAAGGGCCCTTCCATCTCATAGGTTTAGGGAAAATGAGTTCCTCCTGATGTTTCCATTATTATGTGGCACATAGATGGAAAAATGTCATCTTGATGAAATTCAACTAGCTGTTCTTCAAAGTCCTCAGAAAAGAAAGGAAAAAGCTGAGCTTGCCCTGGTGGAGGAAGCCAGACCCTGCCATTTTCCCACACTTTTCCTTCTATCCTCATAGTAAATCATTCAGTGTTTCAGTGGATCTGTGGTCACCACTACCCACCCCAGCTGGGTGATGATCTTGGGAATTTTGAGAGGTTAGATGGTGGACAATTCCTATAGTGTCTGGTAACAGTGATAATAGCAGTGTCTATACTGGGAACTGAGAGACACAATGAGGGCAAATTAGGCATACTGAAGGAAGGTATTTTCAGGATTCTATAAGGACACTGACCCTCAGAGCCTGGGATAGAAGTGTCCCTCAGGAGAACTTCATAAAGAGTTCACAAAGGGAGATAAAGACATGTGCCCTCTATGTTTTAGCCCTTTCTTCCCAGGGACCTTGTGTCTGCAAGGAGAGAGTATGCCTCTGGTGTGGAGAGATGTTTTTGTAACAATTGTCCTTGTCATACATAAGTAAATACTCTTTTTAAAAACTAATTGACTCTTCCTAATAACAAATGGGGAAGCACAGAAATGGGGGCTCCTGAGTCACAGTACTTACAAGAAAACCCTCAGTTTATTCATTACCTCTACAACCTTGAGGGGAGCAGGAGATAACTTCTCTCTGGGAACCCAAATGTCCTGTGTGAGGGGAAGCTGAGGAGTGAGTGTAGAGGGAAGTCACATACATGTGACCTTTGGCAAGTTTCCATAGACCTTGGTTTCTACATCTGTAAAGCAGGGTCCTTTTAGATAGTCACCAAGGTTGATTCCAACTCTAGATCTACAATCCTATGAATTCCACAAGTATTGAGAAGAGTCAGCCTGATACAGAGAAAAGAGCATTGGCTTGAAAAATCAAAAGACCTGGGTTCAAATCTCATGTTTATTATTTACTAGCTCAACTTTGTACTAGACAGGCAAAAATAGGAGATGGGAGGGTGGGGAAGAGGGTACAGAAGACATGTAAAACATGGCCCCCGTGGGAGAGGAGCTGATCTAGGTAGAACTGAAAACACAGAAGGGACAAGTGGATGCTTTTTCTTTGACAGTGCAGCCTGAGCCCACGCTGTGAGATTCCATATGTGCTGCTGTCAGACGGAGGGAGCCTGTTTGGCACACGGAATGGAATGCTTGTTCCGATTGTTTACCATTCTTGCGGCAGCCTGGGGAGTGTTGGGGAGAAACTTAAGGAGCCCCTCATTCTTTCTTCCCAATGACAGTTCTCTCTTTTGGACTTGTTGGCTCTGGGGCGGCTTCTGCGTGTGATCCTGGAGCTAGTTCAAAAGATTGGAGGCTTTAGGGCCTGAGCGTTGAAGTGGGGAAGGGCTTGGGACCGCCCTCCGAGAACCACAGAGCAGATGCCAAATTCTTGGGCATCTGATTGAACAATAGGCATGCTCTCTCCACCCATCATCTGTGCATTTTATAGACACCAATTCCTACATGTTCTGAAGTTTGGCCTGTAAATGACCAACCCTTGTGGGAACTATTAAGCTTGACCTTACCAGCTTCCAGACTCTGGGCAGATAATTTTTCCTGGACCTAAGGGAAGCTTGCTTAACTTGTGTGCTATGTTAGTATTTCTGACTACCCTACATGGCAGAAAATACTTTTCGGATCATATAGGCGATTCCTGCCTAAAACCACAGTCAGCTTTTTTTTTTTAAGTAGTCAGATTCTTTGGATTTCGGGAATTAGATGGACCCCATTCTTTCCATCCAGGCGGTAATAGAAACTGAAGCCTACAGGAGAAATAAAACATCCTGAAATAACAAAAGAACTGGGACGTGTGATACAGATAGAGATCTGAAGTTCTTTTGGAACTTTAGTTGGAGAGAGAGAGAGAGAGAGCTATAGAAAATATTAATTGTCTGCTTAGAGGATCCAAGGAGGTGAGTCACCTGGCAACTGGTTGTGGGTCTGGTAGCATTCGAAAGACCAATCCCCCCGTCGATGCTTGAAAACCACCCTTCAACAATTGGGTGGATGGCCTCTTTGGGGCCAGGGAAAACAGACCCAGCCCTGAAAAATAGAGGACACTGTCTGCAGCTGCATTTTGTAAATCCTGGGACAGTTGTGAAGTCTTACATAAGGTAGGAGAAAGCCAGTCCAAACCTGGCCCTTCCCCATTGACTGCTCAATCTACTGGAACAGTGGCCCAAACAGAACTCACATGGACTTGCCTTGGTCCGAGAAGGGAGATTTCTTACACTTGGGCTCTAGTGAGACAGCAGAGGTCCCTACCAGCAGCAGAGACATTAGCTTCTCTATCCTCTGAAGTTACAAGTAGCCATTTAAAAACATATTCTTTAAAAAAAGGTCATGTTACCATCCTTGTTCTGAAACTTTATCATCTTTGCTTCTGAACCTCCAAAGGCTCCTTCATCCCTGACTCTCATTTTTGGTAAAGATCTTGGGTATCCACAATTTCCTCATCTATAAAACAGGGCTAATTATATTTCTATGGTCTACCTCAGTGGGTTGTTATAAGGAAAGAGTGTCATAAACCCTAAAGGGTGATCCAATTGTGAGCTCATGTTACTAACAGGCAACTTTTCTAATCTGTCACATATATTAGACAAGGGCTCGGCTTTCTTAGTCTCAGGAGTCCTGTGGTCCACAAGACCAGTTGATTATTGGCTAACCTTGCAAGATGTACTTTCTGAGTGACTATTGAAAAAGAAGAAAAAGCCTAAATGAATTTTAAACATTCTCAGCAGATCTAAGGGTTCTATAAACTAATTCCTAAACAGATTAAACAAAACTTCCAACAGCTTTATCTAGGGAAATTGTTCCAAGTGCAATAAAACAGTGGATTTTTTGGAGGAGACAATCATCGCGTGGTAGCGCCAAATAGCCTTAGATCTCTAAATGCAGACCCATGTTAAGAAAGATGAATATATATATATATTCATATATATATATATGTGTGTATGTATATATATGTATGTATGTATGTATATTGGCAATGCTCAACTCTTTCTACAGTTGCCTGGGGTATGGTACTCACAAGGAAAAAGAAAAACAGGTGTGTCCTGCTCTAAGAAAACCTATTATAGAGAGAGCTGATATTATAAGTGATAAATGAATGATGGTGAGGAATGATGCTAAATTTACGAAAAAGATTCATCATGGCTCCTTAGTACATGCCTTCTCTGATAAATAAAACATCTTTTCATGTGTGGAATCTCCTTTGCTCCTCTCCCAGGTCTGCCTCTAGCTATGCAGACTTTGTTACCCTGGAACACACCTCTGCCCATTTCCCTCCTCCTTCCATTGGTGAGTTTCTCTTAGAACCCCCATATTGAGAAAGCCATGCCGACTCCTTCATGCCCTTCTCAGCTCCACTCCCGATTGTCTGACCATCTCTGTGTCATTTCTGTGTATGGACCTTTTCCTACCCTCCCCCCCTTTTTTTTACCTCCTTTTTATTCTACCCCATTAGAATATAAGCTCTTTGAGGGCAGGCACTATTTTTTTTTGTTCGTATTTGTATTCCCACAGTGCCTAACACGTAGTAAACACTTTATACATACTTGTTGATATGACTAAAAGCTTAAATTCTGCAAGATTTTATCCAAAGCTAGACCAAAATTCAGTCATTATATCGGTGTTGCTCACAGTATAGTGCAGGGGATATAAGATGAACAAATGACTATGACACATACAAGAAAACAAATGAAGAGACATCTCCCATCTCTTAACCAGCTAGGAGCTATGGGTACAGAATATTGCATATCTTTTCAAGTGTGGCCATCTTATCAGTGGTTTTCTTTTGAGATTTCCTTAATAAAATTTCATTCAATAAGAATTTATTAAGGGGTGGAGTCAGAAGGACCTGAGTTCAAATCTGACCTCAGACACTTAACGCAAAAAACTAACTGTGTGACCTTGGGCAAGTCATTTAACCCCAATTGCCCTACTTTCCCCCTCCAAAATAAAAGACAAAACAACAAACAAAAATAAATTCATTGAGCACCTTCTATGTGCCAGACATTGGGACTGCAAAGATGAAGTTTAAACCATCCCCTGCCCTCAAGGAGTTTACAAAGGAAGATTAATTAGGATAGAAGGAGAGGTGTATCAGAAAACAACTAGGGTGTTCAATCCAAGAGATCCATTAAAGATTTACTTTTTATTCACATTTTTTTTGTCCACAACTGACCTGAGATTTAGACCCAGCTTTTGTTTTTGTATCATCTTAATTTCCAAATATTTCCTCCCCATTCCACTATTCAGTCATCTTGTTTAAGAAAGACAAAAAGTTCTGAAAAATTAGCCAATGTATCAACTAAATTCAAGAACACGTACCGTGTTCCACACCCATAGCCACCCACCTCTGCAAAGAAAGAAGGGAGGAACATTCTCATCTTATTTGTTTTCCACCAAATTGACAGAAAACAGAACACCCAAATGGCTTTTCCCTAATTCATGCCTCTTTAGGATTCATTGTAGGCTAGTAGGAAGAGCCATGGATTCGGAGTCTCAAGATGTGGGTTCAAATTCTGCCTCTGTTACTGGGTGATCTTGGGCAAGTGCCTTCTACTCCCCGGGCCTCAGTTTCCCCAACCATAAAGTGAAGAGGTTGACTTAGATTGTCTCTAAAGTCACATTCAGCTCTAAATCTTATGATTCTCTCCATTTCCAGCAGCATAAAGGCATGCAGAAACAATTTCTTTCCAATCCATCCTCCCTCAGAGATTATATTGTCCCTTCTGCTCCTATAAAGCTGGAAACACAGTTCGTGCACGTACATTTTATTGATTTGTCCAGCAGAAGAGGTGGTCCAATGGCCCCAGAGGTGCTTTGTTCATGACTGACCTGAGATTTAGACTCAGTAACTTTTATGGGCATTCATCGGTGTATTTTTACCCTTCATTGAGTTTAGTTGGTTTGTCAATTGCAGATGGTTGCACTCTCCTGCAAATTAGAAACCAACTAGCCCCTTCCTCTAGAGTTCATTTCCCCCCTGGTATGAAATAAAATCACTTGTGCTTAAGGGGAAGCTGGCAGAATCTCAGGGGCAGTGAGGACCTGTCAAGAAACTGGAGTAATGGATAGAGTGCTGCCCTTCATTTACCAGCTGTGCGACCCTGGGCAAGTCACTTAACCTACCTCAATTTCGTCACTTGTAAAATGAGGGAATTTGATCTAATGGATTTAAATGTCTCTTCCAGCTCTTTGGCATTGGTTCCTGATCACAGCAGAGGGGAAGAAATAAAAGGAATATTTGGAAAGGAAAATGTATGCTTGGTCCTTGGTCAGGGTGGTTCCACACTTGGATTGCAAAAGCATCTTAGCTTGCTTTTCTGAAATTGCTTGGAGAGCTATTTTTTGTTGTTGTTCAGTCATTTCAGTCATGTCCAACTCTTCATGATGCCATTTGGGGTTTTCTTGGCAAAGATACTGGAGTCGTTTGCCATTTCCTTCTCCGGCTCATTGACAGATGAACTGAGGCAAACAGAGTTCAGTGACCTGTCCAGGTCACACACAGCTAGGAAGTACCTGAGGTCAGATTTGAACTCAGAAAGATGAGCCTTCCTGACTCCCAGCCTGGCACTGACCCTCTTCGTGACCCCTTGGACCATAGAACCATATGGGGTTTTCATGGCATAGTGTTTTTATGGAAAAGATATTAGAGTGGTTTGCCATTTCCTTCTCCAGTGGGTTAAGGCAAACAGAGGGAAAGTGATTTGCCCAGGGTCACACAGCTAGTAAATGTCTGAGGACAGATTTAAACTCAGATCTTCCTGATTCTAGGCCCAGTGCTCTATTGACCCACCTAGCTGCCTAGAAAGTGAATTAGACAATAATCAAATTTCACAAAGATGTGATGGATCTACAGCTCATTGACATGACACAGGATGTGTTCTCCCAAAACTGATTTGAGTTCTTTTTTGAGACTCAGAATTTTCCATTCTAGTTGTGTAGTTCCATTGAGCTAAGTTGGATGCAAAGTATATGATGGAAGAGCCAAGAAAGACCCAGAACCCCCCTCCGACATCCCAACAGTCAGATATTCCTTTTCTTAGGCGATCTCTTTGCATTCTGCTGGTACAGGCCAGTCCCTGGTTGGAACCAGCCCATTAGAGAAGTCTTTATAATAATATAATTTATCTAGCATTTTAAGGTCTGCAAATAGTTTTATGATCTCATTTTATCCTCATAACATACCAATAATTAAAACCAGGGTTGTGCCAGTAAATATTTAACTACAGCCTCTGGTGGGGGGGAGGGGCAGCAAAGGGATTTACCTACAACACACTTTTAGGTTAACTTTGTATCATTAACAATTTCTCCATCACTTTAAGTCTAGACAATCAAATCAAAACAAAAGTAGTATTGAGCAATTTCGGAGGTTCACACTGAAAATTAAACATTTGACTCTCAAGAGCCTGGGGGCTCTAACACACCCCTGATTATAGCTGACATTTATAGAGCATTTTAAAGATTTCAAATAATTCAGGCATAAAATGTTTATGAAGCACCTACTATGTACTGGGCATTGTGCTAAGGTCTAGGAATAAAAACACGAGCAAAAAGAAAAAGAGAATTCCTGCCCCCATGGAGTTTATACTCTAATGGGGAAGACAGAAAAGGAAAGTGATAAGGGCCTGGGGCGGAGCAGGGCAAGGTACCAAGCTCTGGGCATGATGGTGAAGTCCAGAGGAGTGTAGCCGGGCTGGAAACGAAAAGACAACTGACTTGTATCTTCTCGTTAAATGATGGTTTTAGAAAGAACCAGACCAGAGTCCTACTTTCTGTAGGAGGTTTTTTTCCCCTATGTAGGTGCCCCCCAAACTACTTTCCCACTGTTAGCACCAACCTCCAACCTCCCCCCACCCACTCTGAAGTTACCTCCCCTCTATCTTGAATATATCTTCTAGATTCCAAATAAAAGGCACGTTGCCTTTCCCCTTGGAATGTCACCTCCTAACAACAAGGCCGCTGGCCAGCATTTGTATGGCATTTTAAGACTGGCATGTTAGTATAAATATTACCTAATTTGATACCCATAACAATCCTGGGAGACCGCTACTGCAGATACGGAAGCAGGTTGAAAGCAGTAAAGTGGCTTGCCCAGGGTTTGCTGTTCAATGGTTTTTCAGTCGTGTCTAATGCTTTGTGAAACCATTTAGGGTTTTCTTGGCAAGGACAACAGAGTGACTGGACACTTCCTTCTCCAGCTCACTTTATGGATGAGGAAACTGAGGCAAACAGGGTTAAGTGACTTGCCCAGGATCACATAGCCAGCAAGGGTCTGAGGCTGGATTTGAACTCAGATTTTCTTGATTCAAGGCCTGGTGCTCTATTTACTATGCCACCTAGCTGCCCCTTGTAATCTTTAAAGAAGTAGTAGTAGAAGTAGTAGTAGTAGTAGTAGTAGTAGTAGTAGTAGTAGCAGCAGTAGTAGTAGTAGCAGTAGTAGTAGTAGAAGTAGTAGTAGTAGAAGTAGTAGTAGTAGTAGTAGTAGTAGTAGTAGTAG
>JAQQSU010001089.1:0-15246 GCA_028627135.1 Pseudochirops cupreus | reverse complement strand
TGTCTCTCTGTCTCTGTCTCTGTCTCTCTCTGTCTCTCTCTCTGTCTCTGTCTCTCCTCTCTGTCTCTCTCTCTCTGTCTGTGTCTCTGTCTCTGTCTCTCTTTCTCTTTCTCTCTGTCTCTGTCTCTCTCTGTCTCTGTCTCTCTGTCTCTGTCTCTCTCTCTCTCTCTCTGTCTCTCTCTTTCCTTACTTCTCTTTTTAAGGTATGACCTTCACTGTTTAGACCATTTACCACAATAAGCTCAAAACTGATACATGGTTTAAGGTGCTGATCTAAACCTAATTTATACCAAACTACTTTCCAGTTTCCCCAGAAATTCTTGTCCAACTGAGAGTTCTTCTCCAGGTAAGTTATGTTTGAGGTTTACTGAACACTGAGTTACCGAGTGCCATTGGTTCTGATTCTTCCTTATCTAGTCTATTGCATTGATCTTGTCTATTTCTAACCAGTACCAAAGAGTTTCCATGATTACTGATTTATAGTATAATTTGAAGTCTGGATATTCTATTCTTCCTTTATCCTACTTTGTCATTATTTCTCTTGAGATTCTAGATATTTTATTCCTCCAGATGAATTTTATTACTATTTTTGTCTAGCACTATCAAGTATACCCTTGGTCGTTTGATTGATATAGCACTAAATATGCAAATTAATTTAGGGAGCATTGTGATTTTTATTCTATTTGCACGGTCTAGTTATTTAAGTTATTGATTTATTTATGGAGAATTTTCTAGCTCTATCTATATAGGTCTTGCATGTACCATGGAAGATCGGCTCTGAGATATTTCATTTACTTTGCAGTTGTTTTGAATATGAATTCTTTTCCTATTATTTCCTCCTGGAATTTATTATTGCCATATGGAAATGTTGTTGATTTTTGTGGGTTTATTTTATAGCCGCTACTTTACGGAACCTATTAATTGCCTTCATAAGCTGTTGTTGTTTTCTGCTGAACTTTTAGGATTTCTTTTAAAAAGTAAAACAACATGTTGGCAGTGAGTAGACGTAGTTTTCTTTCCTTTTTGCCTATCTTCACGTATTTAAGCAAGGAAAAGGGGGCCAATTCTTGCTTTGTTAATGTATTTCCTGGACCACCTCTAAAGCTATTTCCTTTTGCCCAGAGAGATATACATTTGATCATATCAAAACAGAATAAAAAGGTCCTTCATTTTCTCTGTTTTGTTATTCTGTTATTTGGTAGAAATGAGTGTGATATGTTCATTACCAAAGACTTTTTTTCTGAATCTTTTACAATAATCACATGGTTTGAGATGTTTTAGGTTTTAATATGATTGTTTTACACTGTTTTCCGGATGTTGAACAATTCCTTACATCCCTGGTATAAATCCAACTTAATCACAGTAAAGAATTTTGGGACGCATTTATGAGTCTTTTTGCCAGGATTTTAATAAAAGGACTGTTGAGTTGATATTCATTAAAGATATTGGCATGTGGTTTGTTTTCTTTGTGCTTCTTCAGTTTAGATATTAGCACTATTTTTGTCTCATAAAAGGAGACTGGGAGAGTAATTTCTTTCCCAACTTTAATGGCGTATGATAGGGAGAGATTGGTTTTGAACATTTGATAGAATTGCCTTGTAAATTCATCTGGACCAGAGTGTCTTCTGTAGTTACTTCATGGCTAATTCAATTCCCTTTTCTAAAACTAGAATTTTTTAAACTGGATTTAGGGATCCATTAATTTAGGAACTTTTTTTTCCTAGATAATCCTCCATTTCTTTAAAACTCTCAGGTTTGCTTGACATAGTTGCACAGTGGGGTTGGACTTTTTCTTCTTGGTTGTGGTTTCACCATATTTGGTCTTTCTGTATTTTGTTAATTGAATTTCTCTGCCCTTTCTTTTAGATCAGATTAGCTGAAGGTGGATCAATTTTCTTGGCTTTTTCAAAGAACCAGCTTTTAGCTTTTCTATATTTGTTTTGTTTCCCAACATACCTATTTTACTGCTAATTTGGATGCTTATTTTAGATTTCTTTGTTTTCTAAGTTTTGGAATTATATTATTCATGAATCCTCTCTTTTTCTACTTTGTTAGTGTTTCTTCATGGGATCAGAATTTTTCTGATGAGAACTGCTTCAGTTGTCATCATTCCCTTATGAATATTCATTGAGTCCATCATTTCCTTTTTGACCCACTCATTACTTGAGATTTCATCATTAATGCTCCATTTAGATACGTGTCTTATGCTAGTGCTCTCTTATTACTTACTATGTCTATTTTTTATTTTCTGTGAAGGATGTGTTTAGCCTTTCTTCATTTTACATTTAAAAATAATTTCTATGAGCCTTAGCTCATAGAAATTTATTTTATTTATTTTACAAATTTAATTTATTTTACAAATAAAGGTACCATTGCATTATGAAAAAAATACATACATGCATACATATTCTTTAATATTCCCTTTCAGAAAATGCTATAAGTCTTTCAGCTTTAAATTCTTCAATAGTTCTATCAGTTTCTCTTTTCTTTAAATTTCTACTCAGTTTGGTGCTGAGAGAAGAGTTTTAAATTTTCCTACTGTTACTATGTCCTATCTGTATCTTTTCTCTGAGAAAGTGTTATATGTCCCTGGGGAATATCCTACAGTCTTTCCAAGGGACTTCTCCTGCATGTCATCATGATACTCCCAGAAACAAGCTCCTTAGAATCTTCCATGTGCAGAGGTTGCATCAAACAAACAAGTTGCTGGATTTATGAATGTATATTACATAAGAAAGTGAAATTCAAGTTAGAGGGTGATTTAAAGAAATAGCATAACTAGCAACTTTTTCACTCATTTCAGGTGTAATAAATCACTGCCTAACCTTTAATTTTCTCTCAGCTACAGTGCTGTCCCATGACTTCTTCACAGCTCTCAATTACTCAGCATAAAGCACTCTGTTCGCATAAAGAGTTAAGTGGATGTGTGTTAGGCACGAGGGTAAAGGCAAAAACGTAGGCACTGTCCTTAAGGAGATTATATTGTAATAGAGGAAATGACATCTAAACAGGTAGAAAGAAGTTATGCATGAAGTGGATGGAAGACAATCTGAGATGAAAAGTCCTGGCAGGTGAGGAAACTAGGATAGGCTTCCTGGAGTAGGTAGGATTTGTGCTAAGTTTTGAAGGAAGTCAGTGAAGCCAAGAGGGGGAGGTGAGAGTATGTAGAGCTTTGTATATATGGTGGAAAGGCGATGCAAAAGCAAAAAGTTAGAAAGAGGCCAGTAGTGCTGGAACAATGTCCATTGTTGTTGTTGTTTGGATCTCTCTTGAAGAGTCGGCATAGTTTTATTTTTCCCTTTCTGAACGTTTACAACCATAACTAAACAAAAGACAGGCTACCAAACTGCTTTGGGCAGGGTCTTCCTCGCTGTCCTCATGAAGGGGAACTTTTCTTATAGCTTCCCAGTCTGGTACCCACACTGATGTCTACATGGGGGGTTTCTTTCAGGGCAAGTTAGATGTGCCAAGAAGGGAGGAAGAAGGAAGGGCCATGGCAGGAGTCAAAATTAGGATGAAATGATACATTTAATTAAATGCCCCTGGGACGCAATGGCAATAAACAGAATGAGAAGCTTGATAGCTTCTTGTTTCCTTACAAGGCTTGGGGGTGGGGAGGTCAGGCAGGAAATGAATTGGAAAAGTCCCTGTGGGGCTGCAGGAATTTGAGAGCTTCCTAAGGAATGGTGAGAGGAATGGGTCTTAGTTAATATTTCATGAGATGAGAGTTCCTACAACCAACATTATCATAAAATTAGCTCAAATTATAGGAATACTTTTAAATGAATCTCTTTTTATAATGGCCATTCATTTAAAGTGTATATCTTATTAAAAAGCAACCAGCTAATTCATTACCTCTATTGTACATAAATGCCAGATAGAGTCAAGGCCTGTAATTTTTCGGCATCTACTTCAGTGTTTCCACTTACCATAAAATATTTCCTTGGTGATTCCCAAAGAATTGGAGGCGAGCTTTGCCAAATCATAAGGAGAGGGATGATGTGACCGTCAAACCTAGGGGCTACTTCGATGGCTGGGACTGGTCTTCTATCAGCTTTCCTAGGACCTTGCATGACAACCTCGAGAGACACATGGTATTTTGAGTCTGACTGGGCTCCTGTGAAAAATGCTTATCTCAGAAACTATTTTAAATCCCCCTAAGCTGCTTACATTTACAGGGCAGCACCCACAGAGTGTTATCAGAGAGGAAGCATGGAGATACAACAGCCTGCACATGAAGTTAAGTCTCAGGGTTTGACATCTATGAGTGGGGGCCCTGGCCCTGGTGCTGGCCCTGGTGCTGACCCTGGCCCTGGCTGTAGCCCTGGTCTTGGTGCTGGCTCTGGTGCTGGTGTTGGTTGACTGACTGAACATTTCATTTAACCACCAAGAGTTTATCCTCCCTGGGTATGGATTCTCTTCATCTGTAAAATGGAACCACAGGGCTCTGGCTCCAGAACTGGAAGGGACTGCCAACACCATCCAGCCCAACCCCATTACTTTACAGATGAGGCCCCAGAGCCCCAGGGCAGCTGAGATGGGATCTGAACGTAGGGTCTTGAAAAAAACCAGTGCCCACTTCCCCTGTGCAAGGCTAACAGCATGTTTATTTATCAAAGATTCATAGGTTGTTGAACTAGAAATTACTTCAGAGATCATCAAGCCCACATATCATTTTCTAGAGAAGGAACTCAGGCCCAGAGACAGTAAGGAACTTGTCTGAGGACACACAGTTATAGTAGCAGAGCCAGCATTGGAACTTGGCTTCTCTGACTCCAAATCCAGTGATCTTTGCATATTGCCATCATTCCAAGACTAAAAGGAACCTCATAAGGTATATTTATTACTACTGTTTTGTTTTGTCTGGACTTATTTAATCAATAAGGGAAACTCCAGGTGAGAAAACCCCTTCTGGCAATATGTTGTGCAATTCATTTCTTAGAAAATCACCTTGTGGCTGTATCCCAAAGAGATCAGAGAAGTGGGAAGAGGACCCGTATGTACAAAAATATTTATAGCAGCTCTTTTTGTGGCGGCAAAGAATTGGAAATCAAGGGGATGCCCATCAATTGGGGAGTGGCTGAACAAGTTGCGGTATATGAATGTAATGGAATACTATTGTGTTATAAGAAATGAGGAGCAGATGGACTTCATAATAACTTGGAGAGACTTATATAAACTGATGAGTGAGTGAGTGAGAAGAGCAGAACCAGGAGAACTTTGTACACAATTACAGACACATCGTATGTGTGATGACTAACTTTGATAGGCTGGGCTCCTCTCAGCAATGCAAGATTAGAAGACAACTCCAAAAGACTCATGATAGAAAGGGATATCCATATTCAGAAAAATAACTACAGAGTCTGACTACAGATTGAAGCCAACTATTTTTGTGTTTTGTTTTGTTCTTTCTTTCTCATTGTTCACTCCATTTGTTATAATCCTTCTTTACCACTTGACTAATGTTTAATGTGAAGGTATTTGTAGAGCCTATACCTGATTGCATGCTGCAATGAAGGGGGAGGTGGGAGGAGAGGGAGGGGGAGAAAATTTGGAACTCAAGGGATTGTGGAACTGAATATTGTAAACTAAAGGTAAATAAATCAATTAAAATAATTTTAAAAAAAGAAAATTGCCTTACCCAGTATCACACAGCCAGGATGGGGCAGCCCAGGAGACTGACTATAAGAAGCCTTGAGTCTATCATAGAAGGATCAGCTGAAGGAGCTGAGCATGTTTGGCCTAGAGAAGAGTAGGCCAGGGGATTCAGGATAGCTATTGGCAAGTATTTGAGAAACTGTCATTTGGAGGTAGCATTAAGGAATTCATTAAGATGGTGATACTTTAATAGGAGTAGTGACATTATCTGTTATTGTGGCATAGGAGGAACAAGAAGAGGAAGAGGAGGAGTTCTTTTATCTTCTCTTCTTTGGAGACTATTGTGTTACATGACTCAGATCCTTACAACAGGCAAGTGGAGAACACCCAGACTGTAGCTGAGGAGCAGTAAGTGTGATCAGGCTGCAGGACTTTGCAAACAAGGATTGATGTAAAAGAAGCAAAGTAAAGGATGAGATTTAATAAATGCATGGAACACGGGCAGGTTATGTGGCAAAAATAAGAGATGACAGATTCACCATTCACATGTTATACTGGTATCCACATGATGTGAAGGGAACATAAAGAAATCTCCCAGAACAGTAGTGCTGACTTTACAACCCCAGTGAACTTACTGGAGAACAGTCATTGTGGAGAATGGGCCCATTGGATTGCAATGGGCACATTGCGGATGGATTGCAAGCTGCCTCTTGATGAAATGCCCCTATTGATTGGATCCCATAACCTTAGAGTATCTGAATATTAGTAGTAACCTTCAAAGCATTATTAATAGTAGTATTCATCATAGTAGGCCCAGTTAGGTTAGCAGTATTTCTTTTGTGCTTCCTATTATCACATTATATTAACCCCTTGCTTTAAAAATGTACTGAGGGCTTTATGGATTTTCCAGTTGTTCCTGTAGGAAAGGTTGTAGGACATCTTGCTTTGTGAATCTCTGTACAAGGTCATTATTTCCATCCTTCGAGACTTCATGGCCCATAGTCTTGTTGGTATGGGTCCACTCTCTCTTGCTGTACATCACATTTGGACTTAGTTGATGATCTTAGAGAGTAGCTGTGGCCAAAACACTCACTCCTTGCATCCAGCTGTGTGATAAGCCTTTGATCTGCCTAGACTGGTCTTCACATGACCAACATGCTGTCTGTCTTGGGACTAAGACTCAAATCTTTTCCAGCTTGAGAGGACTTGCCTTCCAGCCTGTTACTTAGCATTGTAAGCTGTGATTGAACTTAAGGAATCAGAGATTATCTACTCATTTTTTTTTACTTTTACTATTTCCCCAATATCATTTAACCAATGAAATCAACTAGATTTTACAACAAGAGATTCACTTAAATAGGGTTTTCAAAGGTTTTTGTTTTTACATGTCCAGCTGGCAGAGAGAAAGAATAGATCAAAAAGCTTGCTATCTATATGATGAGGTGACCGCTTGCCACTCCAAAGGGCAACTGGGAGGATGCTATTATGTATGATGGTAAACTCTCCCTGCCTGACAAGAGGAGGCAATATCAACCATACGGAATGCACGCAAACTGGGGCTGGAAAGTAATCCAACCTTTGGAACACTCTGAGTTCACCTGCTGCTCTCTACTGTCACACAAAGCTGCAGAGCAAAAACCCACCAGAAAATCTGAGAAGTTTCCAAGAGTTTTCCTCCTATTTTTGCTCCCACACAGTTGTGTAAATTATAAGAGAAGGCAGCAGAATGAAGCCAATGATACTGTTGACAGCAATCTTAGAGGCAATTTCTGTGGTGTCGAAAGAAAGATTCAAGTTGTATTGAGGTCTGCTTCATTTACCCATTCAATGATTTGTTAAATTGTTTTGAATTTCCTTTTGCAATTTACTCAGCACACTCTATGTTTGATGATTTTTTAGAGCAATTTTAGAGCTTGACGTTAATTTTTATATGGCTCTTTAAAGTACTTCTGGAGAATAAATGTCATGAAAATATACATTCTTTGAACTTTCTTCCAGCTAGCTGGACATTGGATTTAAAAATATACTAGGAGAAATAGGCGTTTCCTAATTAACAGAAAATTGGTTGATAATCTCTCTGCATTTTACTTTGCCATAAAAAGATAACTAATGTAATCTTCTCCTAACAAAAGAAACACATCCAAGTCCCACTCAGATTTTTACATGCATAAAATCTCTGCCTTTCTTTTGAATTAGTTTGGTTTCTCAATTAACTGGAGTGCAACATTGGGGCCAGCATATGAACAGCTAGCTAGAACCCACATGTCGACCATCTTTCCTGCTGACCCCTATCTCTACTGTCTAAAGCATGGTATAATGGAAGAACAGGCTGACCTTAGAGTCAGAGGACATAATGTCTATGTGACCTTATCTGCATAAACTAACTTGATCATTTGTGGGCCCCCTGGCAAATCACTTTAATTTCCTGAGGCCACAGATTCCTGATGCCTGTAGTGACAGACTCATACTAAATGGTGTCTAAAGGCCCTTCTGACTTCAGATCTTTTGTCCTATGAAATTCCTCTTAATCAGAACTTTGAAGACCCATCAAACAGGACAATATTAGTTTTCACTGAAGAATTTCAAAGCATTTTAAAGAATAGACCAAGGCATCTACAGACACAGAGGTGTTTGCATGTACGCACGTGCACGCACACACACACACACACACACACACACACAGAGTATTTCCTTTTAATTCTAATTCTACCTTTGCTCCTAACCCTAATTTTGAGGTACATGAACACATCTGGCTCAATGAAGTTAGCTAAATAATACCGTAGCCTCCTTTCATGCCACTAAAATCACAAATACAATCTATGAGAAAAAGATCTGGGTTTTTTAGTGGCCTAAAAGTTCAGCCTGAGTCGAAAGTGTGTTCTAGCAGCCCAGAAAGCATCAATCAAATCTAGGAATAATGACCCACTGTATCCTTACTGGGTCATCTAAAGTATTGGGTTCAAAGCTGGATTTGAAGAAGCACATTCAGAATCTGGACAGTATCCAGAGGGCAGCCAGGATGGTGAGAGGCCTTGTGTCCATGCTAAATGTGAACTGGTTAAAAAAACTGGAGATGTGAGCCTAGAGAAGACTGGACAGGGTGGAGTGGCAGGGGGTTGGAGGGAAGGTTAGCTGATCTAAAGTATTTATAGGAACGTCACTTTGGAGGTGGGTTAGACTTTTCTGCTTGGCCTCAGAGAAGAGACTGAGAAGCTGTAAAGAAGCAGACTTACATCTGATATAAGCACTGACCTTCCTTAGCACTAGAGTTGACTCACAGTCCTTTGCTCTCACTAGAGGCCTCAAAGCAAAGCACTTGTCAGAGATCTTGGTAGAGGAGATTTTTCTTCAGGTATGAGTTAGATGAGGTGGTCCCTGAGGTTCCTTCCAGTTCAGAGCCTCTGGGATTTGATTACCATAGTGTCTAACACAGTTAGCCTGGTACCATGAATGGGCAGACCTGAGTTTGATTTCAAAAGTCACTGGATGGGTTCCCATCACACCCTCCCCAAACTTCTTCCAGCCTGCAGCTGCTACCTCCCATCCCTGTACAGAGGCCAGTGGCTAAATTACACTAGACATTCAAAATTCAAAAGCTCAGAGGAGGAGCACAGTGACTTCAATTCCCACTGAGCTGTTAGTGACAGATACTAGAACCTTTTGTGCAGCTAGGTGGCAGTGGATAGAGTGTCAGGCTTGTAGTCAGGAAGACCTGAGTTCAAATTTGGCCTCAGATACTTATTAGCCCTGTGACCTTGGGTAAGTCACATGACCTTGTTTGCCTCTATTTCCTCATCTGTAAAATGATCTGGAAAAGGAAACAGCAAATCACTCCAATATCCTTGCCAAGAAAACCCAAATGGGGTCATGAAGAGTTGGACATGACTGAAACAACAAAAAAACAACAAACTAGTACCTTTGTTGAGAGCACATTTTCAAAGGTCATGGGGAGTGAAAACATGGACATTGGATACTAAGAAGAGGAGGTCAGAGTACTACAAGGGTGAAGATGGTACCAGGAAAGGCAGGCTTGGTATAGCCAATACCCTGCTTGCATTTATAAACTCAACAAAATATCCTTCCACAATCACCTCCTGCAGAAAACCTTTCTAGGTGGCCCTGTTGGAACATGAACTCTTCCTTGACATCAGGACTTCCATGTTTTATTTGTATATCTTGCCCATGGTCATATCTTGCTTTGTAAGTATGCCCCTGGCAGGGCATTTAGACCAACCTTGATTTTCACATCCAAATGGCAGGGACCCAATTCTATTAATTTTCTTTCTCTATCTTCTTCCAATGCTCTATGAAGGGGCAGAGGCAAAGTCACTGTTAACAGAATCCAAAAGTGGCCTCTTGATAAAGAGTTTCTATAAGGGCTATTTCAGTGACAGACAGCCTAGTCAAATGCTGAGAGACTCAACACTCAAAAAGTTTAGCTGCAGGGGAATGGTGTTTTTGACCAAAGTGCCCCCAAGAAGTAGATAAAAGTACAAATTAGGTTTCATTTCTTCTACTTCCATTGTGACTGATGAAAAGTAGATGAAAATCAGGTAATGGTATTAATGAGCACTGGGTTTTTAGTTCATAGACAAGCATGAATTTGTTTTCCCTCTAATCAGCCCATTGAGATAACCTATGGAAAACTCTGGTAAACCTTAAAGCACCATAAAGATGTTAGCCGCCATTGTTGTTACATGTACAATTTTAGTTCAAAGACCAACGAATGGATACTTCATGACATATATATTGGTTTTCTCGCTATGAACAAAACCAAGAGACCAGAAGAAATTGCAGCTAAACAGGAAGGCTCTGAGGTTCTCTTCAGAGAGAAAAAAAGAATTAGTCTCATCTTACACAAGAAACATCATTTCACAGGCTACTTGGTCATCCTTTGCCACAGAAAACATAGGTAAACAGACACAGGTGAAGATAACTAGGCCTTATGAGCCAACATCTCCATAAGGTAGTGGGTGCTGAACTTGAGAAGCTCTTCCAAAGTCACCACTGACTTTGAAACTTGGTGAGTTTAAAGCCAAGTTAAGGGAGGATGGTGAAAACCGTTGGCTTGGGAGAGTGAGAGCAATCAAAGGCTTGTAGACACTTCATGTCTGTCTAACATGAAAAGTTTCTTCAAGGCACTGGACAAAGTAAGCAGATGATGACGGTACTTCAACTGGCTCCTGATGTGAGGGTCATGCTGGATATAGTCAGCTAAGTAGAACAAAGGTTGAATTCAACGTCAAATTACAAGACACAGCCAGTCCATCCTACCTGACCATTTTGCAAGAGCTTGTCATTCCAAAGCAAGGGGAAATGAACAAAGTAGTCAAATAAAATTCACAGCAGACACCAGGTCAAAATTGGTCACAGAATGATCTAGATTTGATTTTTCTGAATTTATAGTTTCTTTCACAGCACTGCAGATGTCTTTTAGATTTACCTCAACTACAGGATCAAAGTACATTTTGTCTTTCTAATTTTGACATACAGAACATGTGTCTTTTTTTGGAGGGGGCAAGGCAAGGCAATTGGGGTTAAGTGACTTGCCCAAGGTCACACAACTAGTAATTGTGTCAAGTGTCTGAGACCAAATTTGAACTCGGGTCAGGTCCTCCTGACTCCAGGACCAGGCCTCTATTCACTGCACCAGCTAGCTGCCCCAGAACATGTGCCTTTAAGGAAAGCTAGGGCTATGAAAACTCACTTTCAAACCAGTCACAAAAGCATTCAGGCTCCACATTGCTATCTTAAATATTTAGCTGAATAAGAATTTTTTTCTCAGAAAAGTTCAGTGTATACAGCACAGTCATCCCAAGGATTATGCCAAAAAGGCCTAAACATTGCCTCAGTCAACAAACCCTTGATTGCCAGGCAGAGACCTGAAAGCCAACTGCAAACTGACTTATAGTGCAAGCTCATCTGCAAAAAATGACAGAGGAGGAAGAAGAAGATTATGAGTAGTTTGACAAAATAGTGCCAAGTGGTCGAGGGGAAAATGAGCCTGTGGAGAGCTTGGTCAGAGACTCTGATAAGCAGGATCATACCAAGAACATTTGTATGTAGAAGCAGGAGTACAACAAAGTAGGAGGACAACAAATGTGTCTGAAATGTAACAGAACTGCTGGTATTTCTCTGCTGATCAATTCTCTTGAGTAATAATAGCAGAGCCACTATATTTGGAGTCTTCCACTTCAGTACTTGATATGGCTTTTAAGAACAAGAAGTGTAGTGTAACCTATGTCAAATTTCTTGTTTTCTCAATAAAGGGGGCGAGAGGAGGGAGAGAATTTGGGACTCAAAATTTGAAAAAAATAATGTTAAAATTGTTTTTACATGTAATTTGGTAAAAATAAAATATTAAATTAAAAAAGAATAAGAAGTGTTAGCAATACTGTTACTAGGTTTGTATCCCAAAGAGATCAAAGAAAAGGGAAAATGACCTATTTGTACAAAAATACTTAGAGTAGCTCTTTTTGTGATGGCCAAGAATGGGAAATTGGGGGGATGCCCGTCAATTTGCAAATGGCTGAACAAATTGTGCTATATGATTGTGATGGAATATAATTGTGCTATAAGAAATGACAAGCAGGCAGATTTAAGAAAAAACTTGGAAAGACTTACATGAACTGATGCAGACTGAAGTGAGCAGAACTAGGAAACATTGTATATAGTAACAGCAATATTGTACGATGAACAATTGTGGATGACTTAGCTATTCTTGGCAATACAATGATCCAAGACAATCCCAAAGGACTCGTGATGGAAAAATGCTATCTGTCTCTAGAGAAAGGACTGATGGAGTTTGAATGCAGATTGAAGAATACTATTTTTTCACTTTCTTTCCTTTCATTTTTTTTGTTTTGAGTTATCTTCCACAAAATGACTAATATGAAAATGTGTTTTACATGATTGTACATGTATAGACTATATCAAACTGTTTACTGTCTTAGGTAGTGGAGAGGGGAAGGAAGGAAGGATAGAATGTGGAACTCAAAAACTCTCGAAATGTTAAAAAATGTTTTCACACGTAATTGAGGAAAAATATTATTTTAAAAAAGGAATTAGAAGTGTTGTATAAGGAGTAGTTATGCCTGATCAAATACATAAAGAAAAAAGTTTGGGCTAGAAGTGACTCAAAGTATAATTTCTCAAGGTGTCACAAAATGGGAAAGATTCCAAAAGAATGGAAAAGATTCTGGCTAGCACAGCACTCAAAAAAGGCAGCCCCATCAACTACTGAGCCATAAGATTACTATTTTATCTTGATAAAATTTATATGTAACAGCATTTGTACACCCAAAGTATATCCTTGATGAAACATGAGAAGGAGGTGGGCTTTTGGCAGGTGATTTTCTATGGCTGACCATATCTTTACAACCACATATTGATTTTTCATCTTCTGACATCTATTGTTTGTTGATTCAAAAAAAAAAAAGGATTTGACTTGATAGAGGGAAATACAGCCTAAAAAGCTCTTCTAACATGAAACATCTCTCATGTACACATTAAGATCACACAAGATTCCATGACAGATTGAGCACAGAGATAATTTTGTCCACAGAGTATCAACATCAAGGAAGGCTCCAAACAGATCACTAAAGGTAATCTCTGAAGCTATCTTACCCAGAGCCCAAACATAAGAATATTTTCCTATTTATAAAACTTTCTATGGATGCTCCTTTGAAGGGATGAATTTGTGCCACATTCATCTAGACCAGAACACTGCTGAACTTCATCAATATGGATATTCCTCCATAGCGATCTTCCTTGCCATCATCAACACCAACTGCCACCAATGGCCAAGTAAGTGTTCTTGACCACCAGTGCTGCATCTAGCCCAGCCCTTGAACTTGTCCTTCTGGGAAGCAACCCTAGTCAAGATATCACCTGGCAACTGTTCCTCTGGTTACTGCCAGCCACAGCTATTGAAGACCCAGAAAACAAAGATCTCGCCTTCAATGTCCTTGGCACTGTCCAATGGTTCAATATAGGAAACTGACATTTGTTTTATCAGTGGAAATGTCATTAAAGATGCATTACCATCCACTTTGCCACTGTATCCTAAAGGTCATGGAAACTTTGCATCAGATTTACAACTAAAATGTTACTATTTGTATCCCTAGAACTTAACATGGTGTTTTATACATATTGAGCACTTAATAAAATATTTTTCATCTATTCATTGTGTGGTTCACAATCTTTCGTGACTTTTCACTTTTGGCATCTCTGTCTGTGCTCTCCCATGAATTCTCCATACAGGTTTCACCCAGTATGTTCAATTCATTAGAGTCCTTATTCTATATTTGGAATATTATGGGTGTCAGTGCTGTACTCCAATGCTTCATTTGTGATCCCTTATGATCACTACGTGACTGGTCACCTTCTTCAAATGGAGGTACTTTAAATGTAGGTACTTCATAAATGCTTGTTGATTGACTGACTGATTGGTCTCCTGGATAATACATTTTAGGATACTTCTTCCACGCAAGTCATCAATGATGATATGCTGTTGTCTCCTTACATTGATTCACACCTGACATAACCCTTGGGGTTACCTACAGTTTTGATTTTTTGGCACTTGTGGTGTTTTGTGATTCACAGCAATGTACCATGACTATGAGAAGGATCAGGGTATCTTGGAGAATAACAAATGAAGAAGTTGTGGGAAAACAGGTATACAAATGTATTATTGGTGGAATATCCAACCATTCTGGAAAGCAATTTGAAACTATCCCCAAAGTTAATAGTCTGTGCATACCCTTTTAACTAGTGCTACTACTACTAGGTTTATACCTTAAAGAGATCAAAAAAAGAGGAAAATTACTCATATATACAAAAATATCTATAGCACCTCTTTTTTGTGGTGGTAAAGAGTTGGAAACTGAGGGAAAGCTCATGAACCAGGGAACAGCTGAAAAAGTGATTGAAAACTATTGTGCTGGCAAAATGAGGAAAGGGATGGTTTCAGAAAAACCCAGGATGACATAAGAAATCATTCAAAGTGAAATGAAAGAATCAGGAGAAAACACATACAATAACAGAAATATTGTCAAGCTAATCAACTCTGAAAGACAATAACTTTAGTAGAACTTTAGTTGACCAACTACAATTCCAAAGGACTCATGATGAAACATGCTATCCGTCCAGAGATGATGGTCCTAGTATGCAGACTGAAGCATGTTTTCTTTTCTTTCTTTCTTTTTCAGATCTGGCTAACACAGTGTTTTGCCTGCTTATACATACTGGTAAGGGTTTTTTTTTCTTTAATAAATTAATTTATTAATTTTCTTGTGTACATCATTCATTTCCACAAGATTTTGAGTTACAAATTTTCTCCCCATCTTTCCCCCACCCAACACTCCAAAACAGCAATCCCATTGTATAACACCTCCCCCAATCTGCTCTCTCCTATGTCCTCCCCCTTGCCCCTCTGACTTTCTGGTAGGGCAGGATAAATCTCCCTATCACAGTGCCTGTATATCTTAATTCTCAGTTGGATGTAGTTAATAATAATAATGACGATAATAATAATAATAATAATAATAATAATATACATATATATTTTTAACATTTGATTATAGAACTTTAAATTCTAGATTCTTTCCCTTCCTCCCTCATCACCCACCCCCACTGGAAGAACAAGCA
>JAQQSU010010889.1:0-12310 GCA_028627135.1 Pseudochirops cupreus | reverse complement strand
GCATATGTATTTATGAGGCTTTTGTTTTCATTTTTATTTTCTAAATGGGAGAATGTGGGAGGGAGAGATGATAACTTTTGTTAATTAAGGGAGGGAAAAGAGAGTTACTTCTCCTAAGCATAGTGTAGCTTTCTGCTAGGCGCTTAACTCATAATGCTGACATTGCTGCTGGTCACTAGAGTTCTTGGAGTACTCTTCAGTACACAGATTTGAAGTCCAAATCCTAATACCCTCTGACTTCACTAGGTCATCATGATCAGACATATGGGGAGGAAATTCAGTCTTTTCTTTCCCTCCCACATCTTCTCCCCCATCATTTTCAGGAATTCAGCGGAAATTGCTCCCTTCCGTAGGCTGATAGGAGCCCAGATCCTGGGTTTTAAACCAGCTTGCTGTTTTAAAGAAGAAACACAGGGCATGACTGGGCATAGGTTAGATTGATATCTTTGATTGATTCAACATTGATGATCTCACTTGATGAAGTTATCAAGAGGAAAGTTACTTTGAGTGGAAGTAGAGTGATGTATTGACTCCATCAGTTGCCATGCTTAGACTTTCTATTTCTCTATTGGATATAAAATTAACCAAAGGAAAAACCTATAAACCAAGCTGACTTATAACATTTAAAACCTTAAAAAAAATCACTACTTGTAAGTATAATCTTCAGGAAGCTTTCATGATTCAGTATTTTAATCTTGTAGAAGTGTTGTTTCTTTTTATTGGTTTCTTTTTGTCAAGTTCATCCTCTCATTGTTTCTTGTACTTTACAAGAGCAAATAAATTTTACTACGTAAAACTTTCTGTATTATTGTAAAAGATAGCATCTAAAATAAACAGCTATAAAGGGAAAAGTTTTCCCTCTTCTTTAACCTTTCAGAACTATGAGCCAGGATTTATTGGCACAGAGCTTTCAGCAATACAAGTATGTCAGCTTTGTCCATCACACAGCTATCTGTTGAAATGAAAAAAGCCAAAGTCTGGGTTGTTTTTGTTAGAAAGAAGCTGCTTTTACTGTTAAACAACTACTTGTAAACAACTACTTGTTATATTTTTTAGACTAAAAGTCCCATTATTATTCTGTGCCCTGAGATGACTCATGATAGGGAAGACAAATTAACATGTCATGATTTGGAAAAGATTGTCACCAGTTAAAGACTCTTTTTGCTTAGGTTATAAGTCTGTGTGTTTTCTATTTATACCTGTACTTTTTCCCATTCACTAAATATTCCTTCGGGTTTGGGGAGAATATTACAGTTGACAACCCTAAGAGATGCCTCGAAGAAGGATTTTTCTAAATGAATATCCTATTTTATATTTTGTTGCTATTACTAGTAAAAAAATTAACATAATTATTTTAAACAGTGAATTAATTGTGACACGTGAAACTATTATTATAGCCTGACAAATTTACCGAAAGCTTAAGTATTTTAAAAGCCTGTCTACTCATTAGCTGATGTAGAGAAGACTGGAATCTTGGTGTAAGGAATAGGAATTGCTTCCTTTATTGGCCTTATCTTTGGAGAGACTATGTATTCCTTTGCTAAACCTTTAAAATCTTCCTACTCATATTCTTTGATCATTTGTCAGTTGGGAAATGACTATTTTTCTCATACATTTGAATCAATTCCTTATGATCTTGAGAAACAGACTCTTATGAAAGAAAGAAACTTATTGCATGGATTTCCCCCCCAGTTACTCTCTTCCAGTTTTAATTATAGTGGCATTACTTTTGTTTGTACAAAAGCTTTTTAATTTTATTAAATCAAAATTGTCCATTTCATCATCTTTTATCTTCTCTGTCTCTTGTTTGGTCATGAATTCTTTGTCTATCCTGAGATCTGAAAAGTAATTTTGTCATTGCTTCCTAATTTTTTCATGATGTGTCACCCCTTATATCTAAGTCAGGTATCCATTCTTGATATTTGGTGTGAAATGATGTTAGACTTAGTTTCTTCAGGCTCCTTCCAGTTTTTCCAATAGATTTTTTTGAATAGTTGAGGGCCTTTGGTTTTATTAAATGCAGGCCTACTGTACTTATATTTGCTTCTGTCTATTGTGTACCTAATCTGTTCTGAAGAAAATCTGTTGGGGTGTGTTGAGTGTTCAGGGAGGACTTAACACTTTTAGTATGAGGGCTTGCGGGACCCTTTTCAGCACTGCTCATTTATCTTAGGTGTCCACTTTCACCCAACTTTCATCTGTGGTTCCAAGAAGCTGTAGAGTGCACAGCAGCCCCACTCCAGTAAAACCATCTCAACAGACAGAGTAAACCAGGTTGAGGGTAAATGACAGGTCTCAAACTTGTCAGTGAGTTTGGGTGATGTCAACCCCAAGCATGTAAAGACTTCCATGCCAGAATGGGCTGATGAGAACAATTTGGTCCAATGGCCATTAAGGTGGCTGAAGCAGGCACTGTGGAGGCTTAGAAGTTGGTCAGACATCACAAATACCAAGGTCATCCCCAGTATCCTATACCATTGCCAGTCATCCAGACTTTTGTCTTGCTGCTCAACTTCAGTGTCCCTGGAAGAAAGAGTGAGGCTGAAGACTTTGAACAACTCTGTCTCACTTACATCCAGTTCACAAGCAAGTTGAGACATCACCTTATGATGCCATTGATTCTCTTAAAAAACAAATCTGATCCACTGATGGACCTCTGAATTTGAATCTGATAGTCCAATGAATAAAATTTGAAAGTATCTTTCTATATCTTTAATCTGTTTGAATTTTAGGACTATATGTACTCGTGGTTTTTATGTTCCTTCTATATAAGCAATATTTTCTACAATACTGATTTTGCTCTAGGTTTCAGATGTTTTTTTAAATTGGGTTCCTGCAGTCCTGTTATGCTTATGTCAGTATATTTTAAAAGTTGAAAAAAAATTCACAGAGAACAAAATTAGTTGCTAGATAACTTTAAAAGTTCGTCGTTTGATGTTGTATGCCCTAAGACAATGCATGCATTGTAGAGTAGAGGGAATAGAAGGTCTGAAAACAGGGTCTACTCCATTTTTCACTTTATCCTCAGCTTTAATAGAGTGTGTACAGCTCAGTTTTGCCACACATTAGACCCCTTTGGGGGTTTTATGCGTAGGTGGCTATTGTCTGAATAAGAGGTTATGCTGTGCTGGGGTGTTTTCTCATAATTAACTTAGGAATGACACATATTCAGTAACTTTGGGAGGTAGCTATTTTCTCAAGGTGAGGAGCCTCCCTGGAACAGGGGTTAATAATTTCCTTGAGAATAACAGAAGAAACTACTATAATCTTATGATTAAGCTTCTTCTAAAAGTAAGACAGAGAGGAGAAAACACATCTGTTGAATTTTTAACAGGTTGACTAAAAGTTTACAGGTGATTATAACCAACTTCAAAGACAATAATTACTCAACCTGAAAGGAGAATAGGTGTTATATATTACATTGAATCCAAATGTGTTGTCTTCTATTTAGGAAGGAAATCTCCTCAAGTGGCGGTTACTGCATTTACTATATATAATACCCATCACTTAACATTATACCTCTATAGGTAGAAATTTATATGTAGTATTACCGTCAGTGGGTAGTCACATAAGACATTGCCCAAGAAAATAACCACTCAGAACACCTGTTGGTTTGGATGCATCGAGGGTGGCTAGGTGCTCTTACTGTAGCTAATTTCTAGAAGTATTTCTAGTATTTCTAGTGTATGTCCTAAAAAAAATTGTGTCTAGAATAACTGATTTCTATGATCACAGTCCTACACATGTTTCTAAAGGCTTGTACTCCTGATTGATTGAGTGATTTCACATACTTTTATTCTGTTTTCTGGTCCCTCAATTCCTATTCCAATCTTAACTTGGAGAGGACCCCATTAGGGAATAGAAAAATTTGTATCGCTGAAAGTTTGTCCCTCCAACAATTATTTTATCTATTTCCACTTTCAGAGATAAAATTGATGAATAAATTTGTGTGTGTGTGTGTGTGTGTGTGTGTGTGTGTGTGTGTGTGTGTTTTTAAAGAAAGGGAAAGATATACACTGATTTTTTATTCAGGGCCACACAAATACACAGCAGTTTGGGAGCTAAAACTCAGATATACTGACTTTTCATTCTTTATACACGGCAGTCTACTTTTCAGAGTATTATTCACTTTGGCATTCACTAGCTCCGTCAATGGAATTCTTTGTACTGCTTTCCATTTGTACTGGCAGCTGAGAAATTTGGCAATTCCCTACATAGTGACTAATAGTAATAATATTCCTTTACAGATGTAATATACAGTATAAATGCTAAGGGCTATATAAACATTAAATAATTTGCTTTCACAATAGCCCTTCAGAAAAATTTGTAGAACTGTCTTCGTTTTATGGAGGAGACTAAAACAGTGGCCTATTGGAGTTACACTGCAAATTAATGTAATTGTGCATTGGCATATAGTCATTAATTTATGGTCACGTGCTCATAATTATAGATCAGTCTACTATAAACAGAACACATTTTAAATTATTGTGTACACATATGTTATCTCATATGGATTGTTTGGGGGAAAGTTCTATCTCATAAGTTATCTAATAATTTTTTCGAAGACTACGAAAAGCAAGTATCCAAACAGTACTTAAAATACTCATGTAAGTTCATTTTCTTTTTGTGATAAGTTATCTCATGGAATGAATACTGGCAGTTTTGTATGAAAACATTTTTCTTTTAGACTAATCATACTTTGAGAACCAGGGGAAAATGGGAACAAAATATAAAATATATGAAACACCTCAGTGTTTTTTTTAAAATTGAGGATAATATACATAATTTAATCTTTTTATCGATGTAATAGTATCATAATTATGAATGTTGGTGTTAGACTGTGTTGAATTCTGGTCAGCTGTTTATCCATATATTAAATGACCCAAGATTATTTTCCTTTGGTTCTTTTGGTTTTTCTATTTTCATACTCTGTTACCCTGTGTCCTTTATGATCAAAACATATCTCTTTCTAATTTGCTTACTTGTTTTACACATATTTGTCTCTAGCCCCTGTAGAATAAAGCACATTGGTTTTTTATTTACTATTTTACCATTTTAAACTATTACTATTTTTACTGTTTACTACTTAAGCTCCCATTTTTTTCCAGGTTCATTGACAAATATATTCTAGATAAATAAAGATTCCAGAAGTCTAAATCCCAGATAAGTGGGGCTCTAATTTTATATAATTATATAGTAAAACATGAACATAAGGTTTTGAGTAGAACCTTAAAAAAATGTCACCCAATCCTATCTTCTCTAGCAGACTGCTTCTACTACTGCTCATATATAATGTATTCTGCCTTCTGCTTTCTTTAGTCTGTATTAATTCCTCAAAGCTTCCCTTATTTCCTTATATTTGTCATTTCTTACAGAGCGGTGAATATCACACAATAGTTTGTTCAATCATCCCCCACTCTAGTGAGAGGGGGTGGGGGAAGTGTTCCACTTTTTTTTTAACCACAAAAAGTACTCCTGTGACTATTTTTGTTACATGTAAGTCATTTGTCTCTGTCACTTACCTCCTTGGGATACATGCCTAGTTGTAGTAACACTGGGTCAAACACTGTAGTGATATTTCTCTCATAGTCACAATTTGCTTTCTGGACTGATTGGATCATTGTTCTATCAATCCATTAACAAAAATATATTAAACACTTACATGCCTAGCACTCTGCTAAGAATTAGGGATGCAACGAAAGACAAAAAAAAACCAACTGAACAAAACCTATGGCATATCCTTTCTAAGGAAGTAACATTGAAGTGGAAAGACCACATATAAAAACTATGTGCATTCAGTGCAGATAGATAGATAGATAGATAGATAGATAGATTGAGATAGAGTAAAGAAAAGGTTATCTTAAAAGAGAAGGAATAGGACAGGGAGTGGGAGAGGCCTCCTGCAGAAAGTGGAATTTGAACCCTGTTGAGGTAGGCTTAGAGATGGAGGAAAAACACTAATTTAGTGATGGGGCACAGTTAGTACAAAGCTGTGAAGGGAGAGAAGGAGTTTCGTGTAAAAGGAAAGCAAGTAGGGAAGGGTGGCTAGATCACTGAGTAAAGAATGAGAAGATTGTAAAGATTGTAAGAAACCAGGTTATGGAAAAGATTAGGATGCCAAATGGAGCATTTCTGTTTGATCCTTGGAGATAATAATAAGCCACTGGGGTTTCTTGAGTAGAGAGATGACATTAGACCTGCATTTTTAACTCTCATTGGTAGTTGAGAAGAAGATCAATTTAAAGTGAGAAGAAACTAACTTGGGTTAGGGAGACCAATTAGAAGGTGTCATAGTAACCCAATCAACAAGGGATAGAATCTTATACTATGGTGGTGAATGTTTGAGTGGAAGAAGGGAATATACGTATATAGGAAGTGTTGCAAGGGCAGAAATTACAAGACTTGATAGCAGATTGGATATGTGAGATGGTTGGGAATGACGAGTTGATAATGACTCTGAGGTTATTAGCTTGGATGATTGCAAGGATGGTGGTGTCCTCAGAAGGGATAGGAAAGTTCAGAAGATGGAAAAGTTTTTGGGAAAGATAATGAACACAGCTCCACCATCAGTTGTATTAGTGTGCTTGTCTTCTCAGCCTGTAGCCTCTTGCTCACTATTTCTACTTAAAGAAATTTTTTAAAAACTAAGGTTACTTAATGTTTATTTCATATTTTTACCAGAGACTCTAAGGATGTAAAACACTTGTAAGATATTGCCTTTGTTTTATTGATGTTAAAATGTATAAGAAGTAGACTTAGCAAGAAGACATATAGAATTTTCTCATCCAAAATAGTTTTTTCCATGTCTGATAATTTAAACAAACAAAAAAACCTCTTTTTTTTTGATAGATTGACATAGCAATAGTATAAGGAAATTTGCAAGAATTCTAGAAGCTGTTTGTATTTAAGTAAATAAGCAGTCATGTCCAGTAGATTTTCTGCCAGGAAACTAACCAAGGTATAATTTTGAATTTAAAAATAAAAAAAGTTACATGTTATATAAAGCATAAGTAGAAGATGACATAATTATGGAAGACCTATGAAGTTATTCATCTTCAAATTAGAAAGCAAATGCATGGTCTTTCTGAAACTAGTCTTGATTAACTCTTGCCTTTCTTCTGTGTTGTTATGTTTCCGCATCATTTGTAAAACCAGGCAATGATTTTGGTTAAAGACCTTTACTAGAGCTTTATTTTATACTTGGTCTTTTTTTTCTTGCCTAAATATTGCCTTTTATATATTCCAGAAATCTTTCTATGGACTCTCAATTTTTAGAATATAACCTAAAGTAAATAATGCTAAGCATTTGACGTAGTTTGTTTCCAGGAGACCTTTACTCTTTCAGAACATTAATTGATATTAGGTAAAAAAAAGAAAACTAATTACAATATTCATGAGTATAGTAAAACTGTTGTTAACATAGCTTGTGTTTGAATACTTTTAGATGTGACTTCTTTGAAATCAGATCTCCGGAAATGTAGTTATGCAATAAACATTTAAAATAGTATATTTAAGTTTGTTTTTTGGTGTTTTTTTGCCTTTTGGAGGGGGGAGTGAAGGGCAGTTGGGGCTAAGTGACCTGCCCAAGGTCACATGGCTAATAAGTGTTAAGTGTCTGAGGCCATATTTGAACTCAGGTCCTCCTGACTCCAGAGCTGGTGCTCTATTCACTTTGCCACCTAGCTGCCCCATATATTTAAGTTTTAAGGTGAGAAGTAATGCAGTGAATCTTTTCTCAGGCCTTTTCTGAAAGAACTAGAGTCTTATTCATTTTACTTTGACAAACAATTAAGCAGATTGCATCATATAAAACAAACATGGAAAATTCTTGAAGGAAGAGTATTTTGATGAAATAGTCTTCAAGATAAATTCACATAAGAACAACATATACAAAAAAGAAATGAAAGGAGATTGTACCTTTTGGGGTGTCTGTCTGAAATTGACAATGTATCATTGAGGCAGCGGTTCTCAGCCTGTGGGTTATGTTCAATTTAAATACATCCTGCATATCAGATATTTACGTTACGATTCATAACAGTAGCAAAATTACAGTTATGAATTAGCAACAAAAATAATTTTATGGTTGGGGGTCAGCACAACATGAGGAACTGTATTAAAGGGTGGCAGCATAAGGAAAGTTGAGAACCATTGCTTAAGGGGATCAGAAGCTTCTAATAAGATATTCCATCCAACTTCTAATATACAAACTTGTGATATCAGAGAAGAGGCAGAAGTCCAGTAGTTATTTAATAACGTTCTACATTTTTTTCCAGGAATTGAAGGGGTGATCTGTAAACATTTAGAAAGAGTTCATGTTAGTCTAACCTCACATCCTTGTTTGTGGAGTTATTATATTGGTAGATGAAGCAAGCCTAACAGGGTATCCTTGAATTTCAGCAAAGGATTTCATGGTTTCTCATGATCGTTATTTGTCCTTCATTCTCAAAGAGAACCAATAATATATGGAGGGTGATGTCTTGACTTCCAAGTGAATTGCATTTGAGTGAGGCAGGGCTATGCTCAGCATCATCCTGTCCTCCAAAGTCATCTGAGTCAGTGGCAAGACATAGGTCAGGACAACTGGAGATGGCCCCAGATGCAGTGGGAGACCTTGTATTTTTTAAGCTAAGGTCTTTCCAAGATGTCAGTTTGTCTGAGGTAATACACATTCAGTGATTTGAACAAGATAGAGATATGTGGATTAGATGATTGTAGTTTTTGGTGGACTCAGAACCGGTTCTTTGGTCTGAACTCAGGTGTTCCAATGCATGGATTGAGGTCAATATGCAGATAAGTCACTAGTTGAGAGTTCTGTGTACTTTATACTTTACACTCTGCTGTTTGTTGACTTTATCTGTGATGTGGGTAGAAGTATACATGGTATAGTTCTAAAATCGGTAAGGGCCTGAGAACTTGAAAGTGTAGCAAATACAGTGAATGGCAAAGTAAGCATATCAAAAGATCTTGATGAGCTGGAATGATGGCCCAAATTGAATAGGATTGAATTTAGTGGGAATAAGTACAAACTCCTACAATTTGTATTTACAGCAAAAGTACAAATTGAGGGAAAGCATCATTAGAACATAACTTATGTGAAAAAATGTGGGCGTATTTTTGGACTGCACATTCAAAATGAGTTAGTAGTGTGAAAGCAAATAGCATTTTCCCCACTTCTTGGAGGGTATATGCATCCAGAACTGGTATTTCATTTGTATAAAAGAACTCTACAAACAAGAAAGAACACAGTTCAGCATATTCTTATACTCTTAACTGCCTTAAGAATATAGATTAAATGATTTGCTAGGTTCACAGAACCAGGAGATAGTTAAGGATTCACCAGGGGACAGAGGAAAGAAAACTGTCTTGGAGTTAGAGGACCAGTTTTAAAAACCTGTTTCTTATCCTTATTCCCTGTGTGCCTTTGGACAAGCCTCAGAGGAAATAAATCCCCAAGGACATAGTTTCTTCAGTGATTCAGTGACGCTACGATGCCTCTATCTTTCTTCCTAGGACACTATATTGCCCTTCAGTTCAGTTTTAGATTTCCTTAATTGAATTTTGGCAATTGAATTGGGGAGCTTGGGGAATAAGTTTTCTTAGTTCTGTGTCAGATTTTAGGAAAGTAATCAATTGATACTGAGAAAAGGCAGTGACCTGGATGGTGGAAGGGTTGGTGACAATTCAGATAAAGAACATCATCTGTAGAAAACATGGATATGTTTCTTGGAGAGGACACTTATGGGGAATATGGAGACTTGTCTTTTAGACAATTAAAGACTCATCACGCAGAAGAGAAAGGGGAAAACAGGGAGCTCTCTGAGAATGGCCGCAATTTTTTCAATGAGATGATGTTGGCCTGCTTTATTCCCTTCTCTCTCTTAGGATTTATGGGGCCAATCTCTCAGTCATATTTGGGCCCCATTATTTCAGGGTTATTGTCACTCTTCATGACTTGGAGAAAAAAGGATTTTTCTTTTCCGTGAATCATATTTTGTTTTTAATTGTATAATGTACAATTCAAAAAAATTTAATAATAATTAAGGTATCAAATATTTTGATATACCTGTGGCTTAACACTTTGGTTTTCCATTTTATTATTTTTTATTTATTTGAGCTGTATCAATTTATAGAAAATGCATGTTACTTACAATTTGCTTTTATTGGGAAAGTATTGGACTTCAAAGATGTTTAAAAACATTTAGAGATACTATCTTAAGCTTGTAAGATATTCCAGAAATGAAACAGATTTGTTTCTTTAAAGTTTTTTTCAAGTTTCTTTCCCTATATAGCACTTTCTTTTAAGCTGTCTTTTCTTTATGATACAGTAAATAATAATTCAGTTTTAGAAATGAATTAAAATCTTTTACCAAAGCTTCTTATTAATTTTTGTTATGTAGTAATATAATGAACTCTAGAATAAGTTTTTGATTTTCTTTCAAATATACTGTATCATATTGGAATTAGAATAAACACAGCTTTATGTAAGAACAAAAGTATGGTTGTTTAGGAGAAGGGAAGCTTTTTATTTTCCTGCCATTATATATTCTCAGTAGACTCAACTTGTCTCATGACATAATTGAAAAGGCATGCTTTAAAAAAAAATGAGACCTCCACAAGCTACTTATATCTAACCTTTAATTCCAAAGCACACGTGTATGAAAAGGCAAGAATTACCAGTTAAAACATATGATTTTGGAAACTTCTTAACTTGTTTGAGGTTTTGAACCTCAAATTTAAGAATTTTTTTTAAAGTAGTAGTTAAAGGACTGTATTTTACATTGTGGTACTTTAATTCTTAAATATATTTTTAAATGGTATGTGAGTTGGAATATGGGGAAGTTGATGTAACATGCCGACTTCTCAGAGCAACTGTAATGAGTCTCTCATATAAATCAATGTATCTTTTTTGAAATTTAAAAACATCTGTCTTTCCTTCCATCTCTTCTGCTCCCTCTCTTTCAATAATAGTTATATATCCTGACTTTGCTTACTGATTTTAGAATCAGAAGACCCAAGTTCAAATTCTGGCTCTCTCACTTGGAACTTATGAGACCATGGCAAATGACATTATTTATTTGGCCCTCATTGTACCAATCTGTAATAGTGAAAGAGTAGACTAGATGGTCTCTGAGGCAACTTCCAATTCTTATATAACTATCATAAAACCCTCTTGTATTATGTAATTCTAATTACCGGGGTATGTCAGTATGAAGATTTTAGAGGGGAAAAAATGCTGACGGAATTAAATTGATATTTTTTGGCGTGTTCGTCTTTTTGTTACCATTTATTTTATTATGTTAGACATGGTAAATATGCAGAATGCGTGTTTTGTAAATATTTTATTGTGAAAAAATAGATGTATACTCTGACAACTTCCACATAAATCTTGCAATATTTTGGCAACATTTTTAGATGGAAGGAAAAAATTCTGAATTTAATAACTTTTCTAACATGTATAATTTCTTTTTTTTAAAGAAAAATATATAAACAACAATGATTATATACACCAAAGTGTCACATCAGTGCTATTTTAAAGTCCTCTCATTGAAGTAGTCTTCTGAAGTTATTTAAAAGAATCAAATTCTAAGTCTTTGTTTTTACTGTTTTATTTTCATATTTGTGTTTATTTCTGCATAATTCATTTAGCATAAATATGTAACTAGAAAATTTCAATTTTACATAGTTTCTTCTTGTCCACTTCTCATTTGTTATGGGTTTATAAAAAATGGACTTAAACAAAGAAAATGGGCTGTTAAGGAGGTGTTAAAAGAATGATAACAATCTTAACCTTGAGTGCTGAGTATTTCTTGTTTAAAGAAATAGATGACTGACTAAATTTTACCTTTAAGAAATTCAGTGAGCTCACTTTTTGTAAAGTCCTATCGTAATATCTGCTGTAGCGAAATACCTATTCATATACACACCAACACTGACCTTTGTTTCTTTAAAGTACTACGAGATGACTTCAGACAAAACCCTTCAGATGTAATGGTGGCAGTAGGAGAGCCTGCAGTGATGGAATGCCAGCCTCCACGAGGCCATCCAGAACCCACTATTTCATGGAAAAAAGATGGCTCACCATTGGACGATAGAGATGAAAGAATTACTGTAAGTATTGAGGTAATCATTGGAGCATAATTGTGGATGCTTTCATGAATGAAACAGTAAACAAAAGATAAGGCTGCTTATTTTGAAGATCCTTGAGCTATATCCAGTTTCTCCTCCTAGTTAAAGAAATATTTTTATTTGTTCTAAAGTGGACATACCAACAGAAATTTATATAGTAATTCAAAGCTATGATCTCATGCGA
>JAQQSU010010888.1:0-12310 GCA_028627135.1 Pseudochirops cupreus | reverse complement strand
ACCAGAACCAAAAAGAAAATTTGACACTCCAATACAAGAAGCATGAGAAGGTAAACATGGAAAAGAAATCATAAGGAACTTATCAAAGTTGAATTATATACATGCCAACATGGAAAAACAATAATTGTAACTTATGAAACTTTTCTCAGTATGAGGATAGGTGAAGGGAATACAAATGTATATATACATATACATACACATATATCTACGTAGGAGGGTTTATATATGTGTATGAACACATATCTGAGTATGTGTATATATGTGTACATAGAGGGCACAGGATCAATTGAATAGGAAGGTACAATACTTTAAAAGGTTAAATTCTGAGGTGGGAGAGGATTAGAATGAGAGGAGACAGGGAGAGACAGAATGGGGTTAATCATCTCATATAGAAGAGGCTAGGGATAATTGTTACAATGGAGGGGAAGAACAGGAAGGCAAAAGAGAAAGAGTCAATCTTATTTTCATTGAGTTTGGCATAGGGAAGGAATGACATAAACTCTAAACTGGGTACCTTGCCACACAGGAGAGTTGGGGGGATGAGGATGAGAGGTGGGATGATGGAGGGGAGGGCAGGATGGTGGGGAGGGTTGCTGGAAGTACACAGTTCTGTAAAGGGACAGAGACAGGGTAGAGAATAGAACAAGGGGGGGGATAGGAAGGAGGGACATATAATCAGTCTCTCACAATATGTCCACTGTGGAAATGTTCTGTGTAATTACACATGTACAGCCTGTATTGAATTGCTGGTCCTTCCAGTAGGGGTGAGTGACGAGGGAAGAAGGGAAAGAATCTAGAATTTAAAGTTCTATAATCAAATGTTAAAAATATATATATATATGTATAAAAAAAAAAGAAATCAGCTGAGTTAAGTCTAGGTTGGAATGCTTATGTGTAATAAGCTTATGAATGTTAACTTCTCTAAATGTTTATTTAAATGGTCATACAATGCAGGTATTGGCAGGGAGAATGTGCCAAGGGGACCTGTGCAGTAAGGGTATCAGAAAGTTATCCACCCTGTGTTACCCAGCCAGTGGGGAGACAGGGGAGGGACTGTGGGGTCTGGCCCAGGTTTGTGAGGCTTGCTTTTGTTTCTGGGGAATCCATCTGTCTTACAGATATATCCTCCACTGTAGTGGAGTGATGAACTTTTTTTTTCTTTATCCCTCTGTCCAGAGCCTGAATGAGTTCACACACTCAAGAGGGAAATGGAAGAAGGGGGAAGGGAGAATTGGTGAGATAGATTGGATTAAGGAAGGGATGACTCAGTCCTAAATAAAACAAACTTTGAGGACATGTTGTACACAAATATTTATAGCTAGGTGGCTGGTGAATAAAGCACTGGGCCTGCAATTAGAAGACCTGAGTTCAGATTTGGTTACTAGCTGTGTGACCCTGGGCGAGTCACCTACTCTCTATTTGCCTCAGTTTCCTCATCTGTAAAATGGGATTAATAAAAGCACATACATCTCAGGGTTGCTGTGAGGAATAAATGAGATGATAATTGTAAAGCGTTTAGCACATGGTAAGCATTGTAGAGATGGTAGCTATCATTATTGTCATTGGTCAGTCATTTACCAAAGGGTAAAGAATATTGATCACAAAAGCCCTACTTTATCAAGCCTTCTGGATGTTATTGGTCCTCTTCAAAAATGAAGATAAAACAATAGCAAACCACAGCAACAACCCATAGATGAATCTCATTAAAATTTTGCATAAGGACATGAGTTCAAATGTGGCCTCAGTCACTTGACACTTACTAGCTGTGTGACCTTGGGCAAGTCACTTAATCCCAATTGTCTGGCCTTGCCCTCTCCAAAAAAACAAGATTTTTGCATAAGCAAAAGGAGATCTACAGATGGTTAGTGTTTATGGTTGTCTAAGTCTCTTTTGGGGAGTTACTTAGGTGTGAGAAATTTCTTCTTTGACTTTGGTATCTTCTTCATCTTTAGATTCCTTGTGAAATCATCCCTCAATGAGGGTAGTGCCAGAAATGCTACTTGCCTAACCTGTTTTGTAAACTTGATATTGACTTCAATTATCAGTGATAATTATAATTAAAAAAAAAAAACCAAGAACCAAATCTTAGATTCTTTTATATTTTTCCCCTACCTTCCTCACACCACTTCTCCTATCCAAAGAGAATGCCCCAAACAGTGCTGAATATATAAGGTCCTCAATTACTGCTTCTTGATTGATTGAGAAAGATATTATTGTCAAGTCCCAAGGGATCAGTTTACTTTTAGAACTGTGGATAATTTCTTCCCCCAATAAAATCCTACCCTGAGGGGACAGTGGGGTGTGAGGGATAACAGTAATCCTGGATCCTCAGACTGTGGTAACAGGGCCTGAACTCTGGCAGGGCCTAAGCCTCTGGAAAAATATTTGAGTGCTGACTCAGAGAAAGACCCTATGTTGGTTTTTCAAGGCCCAACCTTACTAAGCCAGTCAATAAGTATTTATTAACCACCTACTATGTGCCAAACATGTTGCTAAGTACGAGCAACACAAGTACAAAAAAGAAAGTCTTTGCTCTCAGGGCACTTATAATCTAATGTGGAAAGACAGTACAAAAGCAAACTGAAGGTGGGAAAGAAGGGGAGATACCCCCAGTGAATGATGACCAAGTCCAAAGAAGTACAGCCAGATGGAGAGGTCAATCACCACAGGTCAGATACCTAATTATTTTTTTAACCTTAACAATGCAAGAACTTACCTTTAAAATATCAATTAGAGATTGTTCTCTGTTTGGTGAACACCACCAAAATCACAGATATTTGGACCTGTTGAAAAACAATATAACATGTGAGTTCTGCTCATTCCTACTTGTGTGATTTTAACATTTCTAAACTTCCTGGGCCTCAGTTTCCTCAACTGCAAAATGAGGGGATTGGACTAGATGATCTTTAAGGTCCTTTTCCATCCTGCATCTATGACATTAAGCTCTATGATCCAACCAGCTTAGCATCTGCTAAGACACCAAAGAAGAAAACATGTTGGTCATTGATCATTGACTGAGCCCTGGCCGTTCTTCTTGCAGAAGTTATGCTTTGGAATAGCATAGCAAGGGCATACCCCTCAAGGGAAAAAGGATCAAAGGTAGACGATGCTGGAATAAAAGGCCTTGTTTAGTATCTCATAAATGATGCTATTAGGCATGATTTTCTGAAGATTCTTTTAATTGGAGTCATGGCTCAGGCAGGAGTGATTAAAGGTGTCATTTAGCTAAAAATCAAACTTCACTTTTTGATTACATCTGTAATTATAATGCATTAACAGCAGAGCTATAGATCCAGGCATTGCATATACCAGTGACAGGATGACATTAAGAAGCACCCATCAAAGGCAAGAGACTTAATGATTATGATCCTACCCCAATCAAAGTCAAGATGATTCTAACAATTTCTATGCAATCATCCAGCAACAATCAATCCATCGATAAGCATTAGGCAGTTACAATGTGTCAAGCAATATTCTAGGCGCCAAGAATACAAAGGCAAAAATGAAACAATTCCTGACCTCAGTGGAAATGTAGTCCACACACAAAATCACAGAATCTCATAGTCGGAAAAGACAATACGGTTGGAGAAATTACATGGTTCAACATGTAGTTTCTACAGCATCCCTGATATGTAGTCACCTAATATTTTCTACAGACTTCCTGTGACAGGAAGCTCATTACTTATGAAAAACCATATATATTTTAATAATAGCTAACAATAATAATCTCTAATCCTTATATAGTATTACTGGCTAAGTGTTTTACTATTATTATCTCAGTTGATCTTCACAACAACTCCAGGAGGTAAGCGCTATTGTATTCCTCATTTTATAGATAAGGAAACTGAGGCAAGCAGAAGTTAAGTGACCTTTGGCTAGTGTCACACAACTAGTATGTCTACATCAAATTGGAAGTCAGGTCTTTCTGACTGGGTTGACTCAATGGTTGGGAAGTTGTATTTATGCTGCTTCCCCTACTGTCATGCCAAAATCTGCATTCCTGTCATTTTCCAATTCTTTATTATAGTATATACTCTCTGAGAAATGCAAAGAAAGTTTAATCCTCCTTCTAAAACAGCCCTTCCAATGTTAGAAGACAGTAATTCCTCTACGTGTCCTTGTCTTCAGGCAAATATCCCCTCGATTTACCAATCCTTAGAGGATATGGTTTCCACATTCCCTCATTCAGATCACCTTTCTCTAAACATTAGCTTTTCAGGAACCTAAAAAATATGCACCTAAAACTGAGCATATGACTGCAGATGTGTTTTGATCAGGGGCAGGTATAGTAGGATTATCATATCCTTTGTGCCAAATACCATACTTTGATTAATGAAGCCCAACATCTCATTACATTTTTTGCTACCACGTCACAGTATTGACTTTTCTTTCATATGCAGATCATTAAACTCTCCCAAATCTATCTTTTTTTACCTATGCAATTTATTTCCTTTTAACACAAATACAGGACTTCATTTTGCCCCTATTAAAATTTCATTTTGTTAGTTTCAGTTCATTCAGCCTGCTGAGATTTTTTGAAATCTGTATCATATCATCGAATGTATTACCCTGTTCTCTCAGCTTCCTGTCATCAGTAGATTTGATAATGTCATTGGTAGAGAAATAACGATTGTTTTTACTAATAGTAAAAATTGTATTATTATTATTAATACTAATTCTGCTGCTATTAAGAATTACTAACAGAAATAAAGGTTCTTACTTATATACGACTTTCTCACCTACGCTATTACAGGTTGTGTTTGTCCTTTGTTTTCAAAGAGGACCATGGCATCAGGGAAATGATGGCCTGACTTGTGGTTGACTTTGATTTGAGTGAGGGAGGGCTGTTCAAGGTCACGAGCCTCACTTTCTCCTCCAGAGTCATCTGGATCCAGTGACTTGATATTCATCAGTATGACTGGAGATGGCTCAGCATGCAATGGGAGACCCTGGCCCTTTCAGGCTAAGGCCTTTTTACATACTCACTTAGAGTGAGGCAATGCCCATTCAATGAATAGGCCTCTTTAAGAGGTAAATCAAGGGATGGTCCCTTTAATTAAAGAAAAAGGAAAAAAAGGTCAAGCTGGGAGGGGAAGACCCTCATGGTTGCTGTTTCAGAGTAGAACAGGTACCACTGATGCCCACTGTAAGCCTGGAGGGCCCAAAACACAGCCATTAAGTGTAGCTTGGCCAGGGACCTATTGTGGTCCCACCTATGAGCTTCAGAGTAAACTGTGTTTAAGGTTTTGTGAAAGAAGAGGAAGGGAGGAAGGAAGGAAGGAATTAAGGCAGGAAGGCAGGAAGACAGAGAGGCAGAGAGGCAGGAAAGCAAGGAGGGAGGAAGGAAGGAAGGGAGGAAGAGAGGAAGGGAGAAATGGGAGGGAGGGAGGAAAGAAGGGAGGAATGGAGGAAGGAAGGAAGGAAGGAAGGGAGGAAGGGAGGAAGGGAGGAAGGAAGGAAGGGAGGAAGGAAGGAAGGGAAAAATGGGAGGGAGGGAGGGAAGAAGGGAGGAATGGAGGAAGGAAGGACGGAAGGGAGGAAGGAAGGGAGGAAGGAAGGGAGGAAGGAAGGGAGGAAGGAAGGAAGAAAGGAAAGAAGGAAGGAAGGAAGAAAGGAAAGAAGGAAGGAAGGAATGAAGGCTATTATAATAGCCTTCTGATTGGTCCCCTTTGATTCCACTCTCTACAATGCATCCTCTACACAATTGCTAACTTAGTATTCCTAAAGCACAAGGCTGACTATATCACGTCCTTCTTAGGAAACCTCAATAGTTCCATATTTCCTCTAAAAATATATAAACTATTTTTATTGATATGTAAAACCTTTCACAACCTGGTTCCAACCTATCTCCCCATTCATCTCACATGGCCTCTTCTTCACGCATTCTGTGGTCTCACCAACCCTGCTATTTCTTTCCTCTGTGCCCTTGCCCTAGCTCCCCTCAGTGACTGGTGTGCTCTTCTTCCTCACTTTCACCTCTGCGAAGCCCCGTCTGCCTTGGAGACTCACGCCAGAGGCAACTTCTGTTTGAGATTGTTCTTGCTCCCTCCACTTACTGTTCAGTCCTTTATATTATTTGGATTTACTTCTGAAAAGTCTCTCCTGTGGAAGGCAGAGTTACTGATATTATCATTTTAAATTACGTATGGACTTTTTAGGATTTGGCAGTTGAGGTTGGTTGTTTTTGAGAAAATTGAGAAGAGAAAATTAAGGGAGATAGTTTGAGAGAAGCCATGGAGAAAATAGAGAGAAAGAAGAATTCTTGAGAAGTGACTTGTTTAGTTCGTATTCTGTGCGAACTGAATGGTGGACATCTATTTTCAGAAGTAGGGAGTAGTCATCCACAGATATAACTAAGATGTCATAAATAATAATTATTAACAAATTGGAAAGCTAGCAACTTTGGTGTTTATTTAAGCCTTATGAGGAACAAAAGGGAATATGCCTTTTAGATAGTGCCTCTTGTATACCAGGCACTGTGTTAAGGACTTTACAAATATCTCACTTGATCCTCACAGCAATGCTGTGAGGTAGGTATTGTTACTATTCCTATTTTATCATTGAGGAGACTGAGGCAAACAAAGGTTAAGTGACTTTCCCAAGGTCATACAGCTAAGACTGGATTTGAACTTGGCTCTTCCTGACTCCAGGCCCAATACTTTATTCCTAGCACCACCTAGCTGCCCCTAGGATTTTTACATGATAAACTTTTCTCTGGCAGAGAGCCAACTCACCTAGTTCATATTCTGGATCCACTTACACTGTATGCCAAGGAGCACCTATCTTCACTCCTTGTCCTTCCTAGGGGTAGAGAAGACACCCGACAACCTCTTGACTCAGCAACAAAGAGCTTCTTTCACCTCTTTGCACAGAATTATAGACTGCTGGCCCTGGGAAGAGACTTAAAAGAGAACCTAAGTTAAACCCATCATCATATAAGAAAGGAAAACAAGCTCCAGAGAGGAGTGACTTGTCCAAGGTCACACAGCTTTTCAGGAGCAGAGCAAGTTCCAGATTCTAAATGTTCTAACTCTCATTCCACTATATCAAAGTGAATACATGGATTTTCTCACATGTAAAATGAGAGGTTTGGATTAAATGATCTCTGAAATCCATCTTGAATATTATTTGTTCTAAATAAGGACTTGGCAAGTCATCCTAAAGATAATCCCTGGGCTTAAAAAGAATATGGAACCCATGGCACTACAAAGGGTATCTTAAAGCCTGACTGGAAAATGAGGTAAATGAAATGAATTCATCTGTCTTTCCAAATTAGACTTTGCTCGGCAGATATACAAAAATAGTCTCTCCATTCTGGGCTGCTCCTGTATTGACACCATCCTAACCTTTCCCCTTTGACAAACCTCACATGTGTTGCCACAGGCATCTATTACCCTTAATATCTAGAAGCTCATCTGTTCTTGGCAGAGCTGTAGGCTACCCATGATCTTTCCCTCTGTCCAATGGATCAGACAGATGTCTTTAATTTTCCTGGGTTTTCTTACCTCCTAAGGACAGGTTTAAGCATTGTTTTCAGGTTTTTAAAACATTTAGGTCATGATCTATGTATTTCTCTTCTTCCCAGGCTGTATTCCAATAGAACACATCTGGTATTTTCTCTAACATCCTTCACCAGGGAGAGGGTTATGCTGACAATGTCCTATACCTAAATGTGTATAGTTTCTCTCTATGTAAATATATGATACATGAAGACTCATAGCAAACATACTCTAAATTCCCCAAATTGCCACAAAGCAGCTATAGGAAAAGGAGGCAGGCTCATGGCCTGATTGAGCAGGAGGCATAAGATGGTGTACCACAAGGAAAATTAAACCAGGAGTCATGAGATTGGCATTCAAATCCTCATTCCACTACTAACTAGATGTATGAACTCAGGAAAGTCACTTCACCTCCCTTTGCCCTACATTTTCTATTAAATGAGGATAAAATAATATTTAACACCTGGTCCAGGTCTAAAGTTCTATACCTTTACTAAGTGCTTATGCTTAAATTTGCCAGGTTTCTCTATAACTTACTTTGCTGCTACTGCTGCTAGCTGGCATATATATGATGCTTTAAGATTTGCAAAGGACTTTACATACATCATCTCATTGGATCCTCCTAACAGCCCTATGAGGTAAGTGCATGCAACTGCTATCCAGATTTTACCACCTCGGCTCAGAGACCTTAAGCGACTAACTCGTGTTCGCACAGCTAGGAAGTTTGAAACTGCTATCTAAATCCAGGTCTCTCTCTACTCTGAAGCCAATGATCTTTCCCACACCCTCATCCCCATGAGGAGTAGTATCCACTCACCTAAGCTCTCCATTGCCTATTGGAAAATTTTGACAGTTGCCCAGGCCCTGGTTATTAACTCCACTCCAATCACCCTTCACTTCAACATGTCTGCCTATCTGTAACCAAAAGCTATCCTTGACCAATTTTTTTTTTCAAGAAAGAGAGAAATTAGGAGTGAGGTTGTAAAACTGGAAAACTGACCCCACATCTCCTGTCTTGCTGTTGAGGACAGGTCATGGCTGAAAAGGTGTAGCTTGGGGGAAAGAGAAAGTAGTATAAACTAGGTGCTCCAGACCCTTGACCTGCAGAGTGGTGCTTTCACAAACGGTAAGAGATTCATCATTTTCTAACTGTCATAAAAGAAGAACCAGATTTCAGTTAGGTTTTTTCCTACCTTTCAGTTGAATTCGTGTAAGATATCCATCCTCCTATAATATATCAGTTGGGGGAAAAAAGAAACTGGCACAAATTTATGCCTTTCCCTTTCTGTGTATCAGTTCATCTCAAGAAAGGCAGGAGTTTTTTTCTGACTCCTAATCCACAGCTTATTTCTGTCATACCTTTCAGAAAGCTGAATAGGGTCTCAGTCACAACCAAACTCTGAGAGTGATGCATTATGTATGATGGGAAGCACAGGGAGAGATCCAAAGTACATGTGCCAGTTAAAAGTCACTTCATATCGAAAGTCTTCAATCATTTCTTCAGCTATTCTGAAATCATAATTATCACCCTCCCAAGCACCAGGAAATAGAGAAAGTGAGCAATAAGTAACTTTTTAAAAGACATACAGCAAGATAAGAGAGCAATCCAAAGGGGGATCTGGTGCTCTCGATACCTTATTTGATATCCTAAAAGAACTACGCCATCATATGTAACCAATGAATGGTGCAACCAGAAACGTGTCTATATTTATTGGAACAATGCTGTCGCCTCAATAAAAGGTAGGCTCTTTGAGGGCAGGAACTGTTTTCTGAATTTTCTCTCCACAGCACCTAGGGCAATGACTTCATACTGAAGGTATGTAATTGATACTGGTTGAATTGAATTTAAAGAATGTTGTTTCCCCCTGCTTTCAAGAAGTTCTCTATAGGGAAGGGGGGGGGAACATTTCAGGGTAGAGAGTGTATAGATGGCTTCAACCCCGTCTGCTTCCCCTCAGGTCAACCTGATAATAAGGAGATATTTGGTACAAAGAGTAGGAAATGAGGAGTTAGAGACTAGATGACGAGGAGAAAAAGAATCCAATAAGGTTTTGCCTTCATCTCTCACCATGGAGATGCTGTTTAAGCATTCAAAGATGCCTCAGAGAATCACCAGTCTCAACCAAGGAAGTAGCACATTATTCTAGGAAACCCTGAAGGTCAGGTCAGTGTGGAAGGAGGGTGGGAGAGACAGATATGGAGACAGAGAGATGGAAGGAGACAGGGAAGTAGAGAGGGAGGGAATCAGGGGGGTAAGAAAGAGAGGGGAGAAGAGAAAAAGAGAGAGAGGGAGAGAGACAGACAGACAGAGAGGAAGAATTTCCCTTCTTTTACTACAACTATATCCTGCAGCATTATGAATTAAATATGTATAAGCACAAGAGTGGCCTTGTTTGATGGGGAGCACCATAGATACATTTTCCCAGGTGTTCTGGGAGAGAAAAAGTCCCAAAATATACCTGGGCCCTTTGGGTGATAGAACAATATCTGACACATGGATTATAAATTTCCATGGAATCAGTTTCATTTATGATGACATCTTTTTCCACAACAAGGCCCACTTGAGTAAATGAAATTTTTCATCCTAGTAGTTGGCTTAAACATCCACAAGTCTCCCGGCCTTGTCTCTATGCCTTCCATTTAATTGAAAAGGCCTTAGAGGTTTGGATCCCTATATATCAGTTTTGCTCCATTTTCCTCCCGGTTGCACCAAGGAATCTAGGTCTGAACTCTATTACTAGGCTCTTGGGCTTATCGCTACACTGTGAGTGGGCCTTGGGGTACATCATAAGAGTTGGGGCAGTGTTTACCCTTTGCACACATGCTAAAAGGTACTTACATTTAGAGCCTTCTGTAACCTGGTCCCTTCCTAACTTTCCAATACTACACTTTACAATCCTCCTCACACTCCATGTACTCCTCATACATGAAAATCTACCTGTCAAAACTGTGCCTTTGCCCCGGCTTTTCCCTCCCCTTCCCCCCCCCCATGCCCTCCTTTACCTCTAGCTTACCTGGTTCCTTCAAGACTCAGCTGGTACCTTCTCTCTGATATTGCCTTCCATTTACACCTATGTAACCAGGTCATGATTAGTGCAAATAATGAATTCCCTGAAGGGGTCAAATATAAGCAAATTGACACAATTTGAAGTTATAATTATGAAAAATATGGTTCTTGATTCCAGTCCAATGGAAATATGCAGTATGAATTCAAATGAACCACTTCAGGAGATTCATTATTCATACTAATAAAACTGTAGCTGTATATACTGTTGTCTCCCTCATTAGAAGGTGAGCTCCTTAAGGTCAGGGACTGGTTTTTTGCCATTGTGTCCTCTGTGCCTAGCACATAATAAGAGCTTAATAAATGCTTTTTTGATGGACTAAAAGGATAAAGAGGAACGCGGACTGTTTCCCTATACCACCAACAACAATTCACTGAAAAGGCAGGCTCCAACTTAATAAGTATTTATTAAATGTCTCCTATATGCCAAGCCCTGTGCTAAATTCTGGAGAAACAAAGAAAGACAAAAGATAGTCCCCACCCTAAAGGAGTTTACTATCTCCAGAATGAGATAACACATAAAAAAGAAGCTGAAAAGGCATTTGGGGAGGAATGGGGGGGAAAGGGATGAGGGGAAGGAATTGGGGAGGAGGGATGGGGGGAAGGGATGAGCTAGGGGGCACAGAGAGAGGAAGGTTATCCAGAAGTCCTCCAGCCAAGGTGGGAAATAATCTGAGGAGGTGAGAATTTCAAGGTTGATTTCACCTTGCAGAATGATGAGTTACTAGAGATGATAAAGTTGAGGAAAGCAGATAGAAAATGACAGGAAGAATTCTCTGGATGCCCACCTTAAACCAGAGGTTCTCAACCTTCCTAATGCCTCAACCCTTTAATACAGTTCCTCATGTTGTGGTGACCCCCAACCATAAAATTATTTTCGTTGCTACTTCATAACTGTAATTTTGCTAGGGTTATGAATTGTAATGTAAATATCTGATATGCAGGATGTATTTAAATTGAACATAACCCACAAGTTGAGAAATGCTGCCTTAAACTGTGGAGGATCAGGAAGGAGCTCCCAGATGTGCACTTCCCCAACCTCTCCAACCAGAGAGGGGTTGCAGGGGAAAGAGATACAGAGGAGGAGTGAGTCCAAATCACTCTATTCACACTCTCTGAACCCTAGGATCATTTCAAGACATTTCTAGATGAAGTTAAGCTAAGAAGTAAGCAATTTAAAGAAGGAAAACCAGAGCTCCCTCCTGCCCTGGGACTGGGCTGGCTGGTGAACAGAACTCAGTAGTGCTTAAGGATTGATACATATAGATAGAAACAGCTGGGGACTGGAGGCGTAGCTGATTGGCCCGGGATGATCAAGCAATTGCTATTCAAATGAGAGCTGCTTGGGCCTTTTGTTCTTCTCTCTTAAACTAGGCTCCTGTGGAGAAATCTTTGCTCTCCTGCCTAGGCTCCCATATGGACTCAGAAAATGGTGGTGCTCTGTCTGCACCGTTCTCTTCCCCTAGTAACTGTGTTGGGTCACCTCACTCTGCACATTATCTTCTATTTTCCAATGCCAAAGGCATATGAGATAGGGGTATGCTGAACCCAGCTGAATTGGCATGGGAGCCAATTGTTAAGTTTTCAGAGTGAACAATTTACACCTTGGAATTTGGCAAGACTACAAATCAGAAGTTGATTTATTGTTTTGATGATATTCTAAACTTAAGAAAATGATTTTAAAAAGTTAATAATGCAGATTAAACTTTTAAAACTTCCTTTTGTGCTGTGTGTGTGTGTATATATA
>JAQQSU010010887.1:0-12310 GCA_028627135.1 Pseudochirops cupreus | reverse complement strand
AGGGGGAAGGGCATAGAAGAGAATAGATTGGGGGAGGGGTTATACAAGGGGATGGCTCTTTTGAGGTAGTGGGTAAGGGAAAGATGGGGAGAAAAATGTGTAACTCAAAATTTCATGGAAATGAATGATGTAAACTAAAATAAAATTAAAATTAAAAAAAATTTTAAAAAATGAAATAAAACATAATCCAATCCTGAATTATTTCCTGATGCCTTAGGCCACCAAAAAGCTATTCCACCTTAAGGTACATTGGGGATCAGAATCCATTTAAAACTACAGCTTATATCCCCCACCAATTGTATCTGCTTTTACAGAGAATGTAGTTCAAAGTGAGCCATTTTAATCAGATGGCATGGCAAAATGACAAATAAGATGTCCCCCATACACAGAGATGTGCTCTCCCAGAAGTGAGCACACTTCTGAAAATAAACATAGGGTTCCTGGGACCAGAGAAGAAACTTGGAAAGGCACACTTATGGCCTAGATATCTCACAACTCCAGTGCTTCCAAGATCCTGATGTACTGTGATAATGTAACCATGCTGGCATCTCCCCTGAACTGTCACTCTTTGCTACTGTTTTCAAATGTAATGTGGTGTCTTCTGTGTAGAAGGGAGTCTGTTTGCTCTCTAACTGGATAAACTCAAGGGTTATCTTTAGTTGTTTTATTTGATACAAACTCCAGCCAGTTCCACTTAACCAACAGTATCATCAACACAATATTTACAGTACAGACAGTGACTACAAATATGCTGGCATGGTTCTCAATCACAAAATACAACAGCCTCTCCATATAGAAGACAGAAGCAAAACATTTATTCAGACACCGGAGAATCCCAACACCAGGAAACCAAATCCATCATAGCAACAAAGATGTTAATACACCATAGCACAGCAGGCAGCCACGTCATCCTTTAGCCTTCCCACAAACACTCACAAACCTAGCTATCTCATTGGATGCATCCTCTCCTCCCTCCAGCTCTAACTGCTCTGACTTCCAGCTTCCTGTGGGCTCTGCTCCACCTGTAAGCAAACTCCTCCCACCACAGGCTCCATGTAATTACATTTGGCCTATTAAGGGGCAGGGAAGATCTTCGAATTACCATTACCACTGCACCAACCAGCTAGCTAGAGAAATCCTTATGCATTTTAAATCTCTCTTTTAAACTCTTCCACTTCTGATTTACCTCAATCTAAACTTTAACCTGAGTTATGGCCTAAAATTCCTTTTGATACCTATCATATCTGATGAGATTAGTTGCAGCATTTCTGGACATGATGAGATTCCAACAGACTGGTCAATGAGATAATAAGATTCAAATATGCTGGTCAATAAAATATGGAACTCTGGGCAAATGGGCAGAACAATGGAACAATAATGGAATAATGATCTTAATAAAATGAAAAAGAGTGACATATTCATATTAGATTAAAAAACAAACCTTACAATCTTCTGCTTAGAAGAAACATTTAAAAAACAAAGATATAAACATAAAACTGAAGCAATGGAAAAAATTTCACTATGCATCTATGTACCAGTCAATGTTGATAGGTTGGCTTGTGCAAACAAGGAAGCAACTTTGTGACCTATGCTACATTTAGAAATGAACTTAGTGGAGACAAAAGACTTATAGCAGCTACTTTAAATCTAAACCACTCACACCAGAGTCTGAGATGGCATAGGTGATGTATTTACACTTCTGCTCTTGCTATGTCTTCTTAGTAAACATCCTTGTTGTAAAAGCCAATTTATGTTAATTGGTTAAAGGATATTAGGATGCTTATTGAGGAAATATTAACTATCACTGGTTAGATGATATTGAAGAAATAACTGGCAATTGATATCAGGAGGACCACACCAGAAAGGTGGCTTGAGCCAGTTATGTTGGAGAAGAACAAACTTTCTAACTCCTCAGGGTTACCCTCTAGAAGCCTGAGAGAGAAATGGAGCCAATCTTGTTTTGGGCAAACCAACTCGTCCATACACATGGAAGGTGGGATAAGGACCCCCAGAGCTTATATAAGCCCCCCCAGGGCTACATACACAAAATAATTACAAGGTAAAATTCTTTTAAGGAGTGGGGACAGCCAACGACCAGAAAGAGCCACTATTCCAGATATAGTCAAACAAAGGCAGAGTAGAGTGGGGCTTTTCTGAACACTGTGCCCCATAATGGATTATCAGGTTCTCTGGCTGCCATGTCCCATAAGATAACTCGAACTGACTTTATGATTCATAAAACCTCTAGGGTCTTATTAAGCCACAGAATCATAAAGTTTGAAGGAATTTTAGAGATAATTGAACCCAACTCCTTACTTTATAAATAAAACTGAGGCCCAGAGAGGTTAAGTAGCTTTTCCAAGTTCACACTGAGAGTAAATTGCAAAGTTGGGATTTAAACCCAGGAATTGAACTCTGTTTCTGAATCCAGTATTTTTTCCTCTCCCCTATGCTGTCTCCATTTTTTTCCATACTATCTGTTGTTTAGTCTGTATTTGTGCAATTAATTATTTTTTATCCCAGAGAATTTTATATTTAAAGCTATTAAAGACAACCTTATTGTATTTAATCTACATTGCATTTTGGATTAGAATCTTGTTGAGCTATTTTTTAATCCATCAATTCTTCCATCTTAAGGTTAGATATAACCTCCAAATTTTCTACCATCTGTATACTTTATAAGAATATATATACTATATAAGAATGTATACTTTATAAGAATCTGTATACTTTATAAGTTTGTCATTAAAATATTTGGATCTAGACATTTATCCAGTAACAAATCCAATTAATTATACTATCATATAAACCACATCTTTTCCTTTCTTTTTTATAATTTTTTAATTTTTTTTTTATATTTTGCTTTTTGGAGGAGGGAAGGTAGGATAATTGGGGTTAAGTGACTTGCCCAAGGTCACACGGCTAGTTTTTTGTGTTTCGTGTCTGAGGTCAGATTTGAACTCAGGTCCTTCTGACTGCAGGGTCGGTGCTCTATTCACTGTGCCAGGTAGCTGCCCCCAACCACATCTTTTCAATTCAGTATTAACTTAATTACCTATTATGTACAAGACATTAAAGAAAAATACAAAAACCAAAACAAGATGGGAGCTTACCTGCTGCTTGTGGGGATGTTATTTATACACATATAAGAGAATACAAGGGAATTTAAGGAGGAAGACCATGATAACTGGGGGATTTTGTTTTAGGAGATTGTACCTTGGATTCTAAAAGATGAAGATGAAAAGAGTGCATGAAATTTCATGCATGTAGAGCAGTTTGTGCAAATGTATGGTGGTAGAAGGAAAATTGAGTTTGGGCAATTATTAGTATACTTTCAATCTGCCTAGAACATAAGGTGAGAATAATATGAAATACTAGAAAGATGGGAGGTTTGCTGTGAAGGGCCTTGTGAGGGATGATTTCTCAGAAGTGAAGCCTCCTCAAAAGGGTTAATAGTTTTTGCCATGCTTTGCAACACAACCTAAACTGTGCACTTTTGCAAACTCCCGCCTTTTTTTGTCCTTTGTTCTTTGTTGCTGAGGAATATTCACACGAATAGATTGTTCCTCCTGAAGCCCAGCCAATGGTATAAGGGGAAGGGGCCTGAGTGGGGGGAGCAAGCTCACATTAGGGTATAAAAGGACAATGCTTTCTGGAATCAATTTGTGTTTCCCTGGCCAGCGCCATTAGGGCAACAAGGGGCAGTACCCTTTCTCGTGAGAAAGCAATAAACTCATTTCTGCTTTCAGGTATCTAAGTCTTTGTATTTATTTTTTGGTAGTGGTCTCTCTCCCACACAGTTTTTGGGGCCTTGTATGGGATCCTCCTTATTTGGGGAAGGGTCTCCCAGCCAGTCCTAGGCACCTGTGAGCCATTTGCCAGCAGTCTGGGGAATGGTCTGGGAGTTTTCTTTTGCTTTTAAGGAATGGACCCAAGGAAGGACAGCTACCTAAAAGCAGAAATTTTGGAAAGGGCATGACGACCCCCCACCCACTGAAGAATTTGAGTCAGTTGTGTAAGTCCTGTGCACACAGACCCAGGTAAGACAAGACTGGTGAGCTCCTAGAATAGGAGCAAGAACTAGTGAGTCTCTGGGTGACTGAGGAGGGGAAACAAGGCTGAGCTTAGTGAGGTGAGAAGGCAAGATTGGTGAGCTTTCTACAGAAAGCTAAAACTAGTGAACCCTAGACAAGATCTAGCCAGCCTCCACTCCTGTACAGGGGCAAGATTGGTGAGCTCTCAAAAGAGAACAAGAACTAGTAAACCTCCACCCCTTGGCAAGATTCAGTGAGCCTCAACAGGCAAGAACTGATGAGCCTTGCGGAAGTCCCACTCAAAAGCCAGTAGACAGCAACATAGCCACTTTCCAGATGTAAGCAACTGGAATGAATTACCAAAGTATAAAGAGAAAGGCACCTAGGAGCAGAGCTTGTTTTGTGTTTGGGTCTCTGTCTCTTTTGTCTCTGTGCTGTGACGTGGCATGTCTGTATGTAATCTCAGAACTCTTGTTAAGTAAATGAGAAGTCTAAAATTTGAAGGTGTGATTTTCAAGCGACTATCACATTCATGTGGGGTTAAAGCAACAATTTTGTATCTAAGGATAAAAGGAGAAAGATATTGGATAAATTTTATGAAGGCTACCTTTAAATCTGGGAACTTTAATTCAGATTCTGGAAGTTTTCAGTGCATAGCCACTATCATGGGAAGAAAGTGAAGGGGTCTGAGTCTAGGATCTTTCCCAAGTAATTTTTGTAAGCCTCTTATAGAAGGAGGGGCAGAGGGAAGAAATAAATGTGGCTCCCTCTAGTTTTTAAGGTACAGGAAAGCACCTCAAAATTTGGGGATGATTATTTGAAATGTAAAGGAGGGTGTGGGTGGTCTAAGTAAAAAAGATGGAGTGGAGCAGTAGCAAGCCATGTGCCCTCAGGGCCCTGTGCTCTTTAGCCGTTCCCTCCCCCATTCTATTGAGAAAACTGATTATTAAGGTCCCAAGGTTTCTGCCTGGAGGGGGAGTTAGCCACACCTTGTTAGGTCTTTTTGTTCCAGGCAAAACCCTTTAGCTAAGGAGTCAGGAGTTAATGTCTGCCACAGCTTTGTTTGGAGTCTATGATAGGAGACAGGATTTTAGCTTTTTAAAGAGGTTATACCTAAAATGTAGAAATTAGTGTTAAAGCAATTTTCAAATTGAATTTTCTTGTATATGAATTGGCTTTTGAAGGAATGTGATTAAAATAATATGTGAAAAATGTAATAATGAAAGTTAATAGTTTATCCAAATGTTATTAAGAAGCTGTTAAGTAACCTAAAAGTTCTTATGAACTCTGTACAAAACTTGCTGTATTGCTCGATTCTTATTTCACAGATGAGAAGCCTGGGGAAAAGATAAGAGTTGTGATTTGTAAAGTCTGATTCACCTAAGGATATATTTACGTATGTGAATTTGGATGTATGTGAAATTTATAATATTTTGGGAATTTATATTACTTAATGACATTTTACACCAAATTAGTTTTAAGGAATTCCCATGTTTGAAGATTTGTTTTTGTTTTAAGTAGAAAGGCTGAAATTGGGTGGTTATTGAATTTGAATTTAAAGATGGGCATTGATTATGGTAAAGACGTAGATGACCATGATTTTTAATTATTACTAGAACCAAAAGAAGCAGTTATAATATTGACCCAGCATAATTTAAACTGACCTGATTATAATAGATGGTTTCAAACTGCTTGTAAACTTTCCCAGGAAAATGTGAACATGAATGGAGAACTGAAATATTAAGAAAAAGTATAAATTTATGAATAATGTTTCCTTTTAGAGGGCCAAGGGTATTGGAACTTAGAAATGCATAGTTATATGATCAGAAAGGTACATATTGATGTTTGGTATTAAGAAACTGATTCATTGTATAGCCCCAAGGAGTTTTTATTTACCTTAGTTTACTGTTCATTAAGAAATGGTGGTGGAATCCACATCCTAGGGATATTGTGGGAATAACATAATTGTAAAGGTGCTTTGCACAATATTGGGGATAAAACAAATACTATTCGAGTGTAAATGGTGTAAGATATTTCTAGTCTTTCTATTACTGTGTAACTGAGTAAACACAGTTATATTATCTGTGTTATCAGAGAAGCAGTTTCCCTTATAATCTAAAAAATGTTAAATTAAGAATTATACTGTTGGAGGAACAGAAAAATAATGAATGGGGCATTCTGACCATGTGTTGTAATATTTTGAAGTATCGTAATTTAAGAAATCATAAGCTTCCAAGTTTGTCTTTGTTTAAAAGGAAATTTCAGTTAAAATTGTTTTGCTAAAAGAAAATTGGCTCCGGTAGAACAAAGTTTTTGGGGGGGTGACTCATGTTTTTGGACAGATTGGGGAGGAGAGGGGCATGGTAAGTAGCAAAGGAAAAGAATTGGCCTATGACTCCTTCTTAAAGCAAGTACAGCTCCCTCAGGTGGTGGCTGGGATACACAGGAATGGCCATCAAAAGGGAAATTCCTTTGAGGCTAGGGGAAACTGACTGGTGGATAAAGAGGCCAAGAGGTAGGAGAATTGAAATTGAGAGAGAAATCTATATTGGTTCTCATCCCCTCCATTGATGCAAACCTGATTCCCCCACCCCTGACTGGGGAAGAAGAACAACAGGCAGTAGATCTAAGTGCTGAAAAAGACCCTGAAGGAAGGTGGCTCTTACCTGATGGGTGTGAGGTACTGAATAAGCCTACTTTGAGACAGGTTTTACAACACCTACAAGAGGGCAGCCACAGGGATGTCCAGAACCTGTGTGATGTGGTCTTGACCTAGTATGTATGTCCTGGAACATACACATTGGCACACCAAATGGTTGATGGCTGCATTGTGTGTCGAAGGACAAATACAAACAGCCAATGCCAGACTCCAATGGGAGGGTGGCCTCCGGGTATCAGGTCCTTTCAAAGTATACAGGCGGACTTCATTGAGGTACCCCCAGTAAGTACCCCCTTGTCTTTGATCATTTGACTCAAAGCTAAAATAATACAATCGAATTGCATTTATTACTCAGTCTTATTAAGCACCTAGAAAACACTGGGCATTGTTGACACAAAGACAAAATAACTGTCCTCACCCTTAGAAAGCTTACATTCTACTGGGGGGAAACACATACACAAACAAGTAAATACCAAATAAACACATATGTTCTAACTCAAGCCTGTCTTTACAGTCTGATTCTATAACACATGCGCTCACTACATTCCTATTTGCTCTTCCTTCTCTCACCTTTGCCTAGGCCATCCATGTTCTAGAATGTTTTGTCCCCTGACCTCTGCTTCTCAGCATCCCTAGGGCTCCCTCCAACAACCTCCTCAAGTACCACCTCCTATGTGATGGCTTTGAGCCTCCGCTTGTTGGTGTTCTCTCAAAAAAAGTTTTCCAAGGCAGCCAGGTGGCACAGTGAATAGAGCACCAACCCTGGAGTCAGGAGGACCTGAGTTCAAATCCACCCTCAGACACTTGCACACTTATTAGTTATGTGACCTTGTGCAAGTCCCTTAACCCCAATTACCTTGCCTTCCCCCCTCCAGAAAAGATTTTTTTTTCTGCATGTTTTTATTTACTTAGCTGGGAAACTAAGAAGGAGAGTTTAAACTGAGAAGTAGAAGACCAAAAGGTAGGAAAGGGGCAGATTGCAAAATGCTTTTGGTACCAAACAGAAGACTTTATATTTGATCCTGAATGTAATAGGGAAATGGAGTTTCTTTAGAAGGGTGTGTGTGTGTGTGTGTGTGTGTGTGTGTGTGTGTGTGTGTGTGTGTGTAAGGTGGTCAAATCAATACTTTATGAAAATCACTCTGGCAGCTGAATGGAGCATGGATTGGAGTAGGGAAAGAGATCTGAGGAAGAGAGACCAATTAGGTCATTGAGAAATGAGGATCTGTTATAGCTATGTTCAACTCTTTGTCCCCATTTTGGGATTTTCTTAGCAAAGCTACTGGAATGGTTTGCCATCTCCTTCTCCATCTCCTTTTATAGATGAGGAACTGAAGCAAACAGGGTCAAATGACTTCCCCAGGGTCACATGGCTATTAAGTGTCTGAAGCTAGATTTGAAGTCAGGATCCCAAGCCCAGGGCTCTATCCACTACATCATTTAGCTGCCCCAGGATCCAGGCTAGGGAGGTGGCTGTCTGAATGGAGAATAGGGGATGTATACTAGATGTTGCAAAGGTGGAAACAGAATTTAGCAATGTATTGGCTATCTGGAAGTTCTCTATTTCTTCATCAGAATTTTATTTTGGGGCATATCCTTGGAATTAATTTCTGCAGAATTTTAGGACATAGGATCCTATGTATTCTTCATACTAACTTTAAAACCTGCTTTATTCAAATCTAGGGTTACTTGTGGGACTATCTTCCCACAGCCTCTGCAACACTATTTCCAATTTTTATCGCTGTAAAGAAGACTTGGAACCCATCTCCAAAGAAATGAAAATGAGTATCCAACATAGGCACAGGGTGGAAATGAACAGGCAACATATAACTGATGATGAATTCTGAAGAATAGGAGTAAACTATCAGAAAAATACAAAACAGGAAAAGGTGGGAAGGCCATGGGGCAAGGGATGACAGGTGAGCAGCCCTTGGGATGACAAGAGAAAGTGAAGGAGACCTCCAAATATTGGGAAAACTTAGGGAAGGCCACTGACAAGAGCACAGATGGGCTGCCACCTGCACCAAGGGAAGGACCATCCAAGCAATGAGATACATAGCTTCTTTCAAGTATATAGATTATTTTTACAACCTAATGGATCTAACAATCTCAAGAGTTTTAAAATTTGCTTTTCTTTTATTACTAGGTATTCAGAACGTTTTTTGACATGGTTGTTAGTAGTTTGCATTCCTTTTTTTTTTTAACTGTTTGCTCATATCCTCTGAGCACTTAGCTTTTGGAGAATGGCTGTCAGAGATATGTTTGTGTCCGTCACCAGATAGGTAGGTATTAGACTTATCTGAGATATTTGATGCCAAAATTTCTGGTGATGTTTTTGACAGACTGCCATTTAAACCTAATTTCAGAAGCTTTCCAAGAAATCACAACTACCTAAACAATGAGAAAAGTAAAAAGCAATCCCAGGTTTCATCCAAGTCAATATTTTATTCCAGTAAATATTCACAATTATATAAATCCACATATACATTAATCAAATTCAAACATAATAAATCCATTCAATCACACTCCCTTCCCCAACCCCTCCCCTATCTATTGAAAAAAAATTTTGGATTTTTAAAAGTGATTACAGTAAAACCTGTCTAGGAATGTGTTTGTAGGACAAAATTCCTACAATCCATTTCATTCACCCACAGATGCAACTTGGCTTTATTAACAATATTGGGAGCAGCAGCTAGGTGGCACAGGGAATAGAACACTGGCCTTGGAGGTCAGGAGGACCTGAGTTCAAATTCAGCCTCAAATGCTGAAAACTTACTAGCCGTGTGACCTTGGGCAAATCACTTAACCCCAATTACCCTGCCTTTTCCCCTTCAAAAAGCAAAAAAGAAGAAGAAGAAGAAGAAGTATACTCTTAAGGTGATTTTGTCATTTCTATCTCTCTTCTTTCCATTACTTCTTTTCTCACAACTTCCCTTCTTTCTGGGAAGAATGGAATGGCCCTCATTAACAAATGTGTACAACTAAAGTTAGTACATTTTACTCTTTGGAGAATATCTCATTACCATACCAGGGTTTTAGAGCTAGAAAAAACCTTAGAGTGTTCAAAATTAAATACTCTCATTTTTTTTACAAGAGAACTAAGGTTGAGAGAAATTAAGTGAATTGGGCAAGATCATGGAGCTAATTTGTGGTAAAAGTTATAACTCCTGACTCCCAATGCAGAGTTCTTCCCATTATACCATATATTCTCATTATTATCAGAAATAAACTTTGAATCAGAAATCAGATCCTATCATCATTTGCTCCAAGCTGAACAAAAGTGTCTGTACAATTATCTGTACAGGTTAAAGAAGTTTTTCAAGGCAAGAAGTAGATTCTTTCGTGAGGCTTTATCAACTCATACCAAGTACAGTTTGTTATTTCCCAACTCTATAAGTAGTTTTTCGAATTCTGGTCATTTATTCCATTTTTCAATCACTCTCATAGGTGACTTTTGCTAGTAAGAAACTTCTTAAATATTTATGCCTTCCTTTAATCCTCTGAATGTAGGAGGCTACTCTACAATAGACTCACTTTACTAGTCAAACCTGATCGACCATACCAGACCTCCTTTTGTTGTCAAAGTCTCTAGGCTGACATGACGCACTAGAATTTTCCATTCATTGTAATCAGAGCTAGAAGTGCCAAACCCTAAAATGTATTTGAAAATATGCTAATGATCTACTCTGATCTGCCTCCTTAAAGTCAATGGTTGTTACCGGGAATCAATAACCAATCCATCTTTCATTTTGTTAGTCATTCTTTTCCTTGTCTAGAGTGAGGGGTTTCACAAGGGAGTTGCCAGCAATAACCAGACTGTAATTGAATGGTATGTTATTTGACTGGCTGGAGACTCCTGTGGGAGATTTACTCAAAATTTTTCTAGATGTCTCTATTACAGAATTTCTCATCATTTTGTTCATTTCAATCATTTCAAAGTCGACTTTGTTCCATTCTTCATCAGCACCCTCTTCTTCATAATCGTCCTTATCATTAAACCTAGCAGTGGAGTGTAACACTTTCTGGTCTTCACTCTTTCTGCTTTCATGAATCTTGCTATCAAGAGATAGAGTGGCCAGTTTGTACATGATAGGAAACAAAACTCCTGTCATAATAGCTGACACCAGCAAAACATACAGAACCCCAGGAAGATGTGGGTATTTTCCTTGAAGAGATCCAACCACCACAGGAATGATCATCTGTCCCATGGCAGCACCAATTATAAATAAAGAGGTAGCTTTTCCTTTAACTGTCATGTACTGTTCAATCCAGGAAATGCCACTAGGAAATGTAGAAGCCAGTGAGGCCCCATACACTGCAGTTGCCACCCAAATACAGATGTGGTTCTTATTAAAAATCACTAGAAGCAGAGAGGAAGTCAAGCTTCCCACATTATTTAACACAATCATAGTCCCAGGCTTCAGACATGCAGCAAAACAGATTGCCATGCCCCTGCAAGCAGCAAATGTTCCCCAGAAGGCAGAGTTCAAGCCTGCTGCTTGGCCTTCACTCATGCCAGCATAGAGGGTTGCAAAAGAAAAAATGTAAGAGCCATATGTGGCCTCTGCTCCTAAATAGAAAAAGAAGAATAAACAAAGGAGACCAATAAGGGCATTCTGGTATTTTGCAGTTCGAGTTCTCCGAGCAGCTTCTTTTGCTTTCTCTTGATTTGGAAATTTTTGGAAAATCAGAACAATAAAGAAGGAAAATATCACCAAAATATAAGTTCCTATAACAACATAAGTCCACAGCAAATTCTTGTCAGCAGGTACTCCAAATATGACTTCTAAGTCGGCTGCAGGTGGCAGGGTGAGCTCAGAGTGATTTGACAAGTCAACTAATGTGTGGTTTTCAGAGGGCACAGCACTGCCCAAGGCCAATTTGGCCAGTATGGGAGCCAAAAAGGCCCCCAAGGCAAAAGTGAAATGCAAGGCCTGCAGATGTGGGGCTGCTTCACCTCTCCATATACGCAGGATGAGGACATTGCCACCTACAAATTATAAAAAGAAACATATTTTTGTGTTAAAAATTCTGTATGCCACTGATATCTTGAAAGCCAATTTAGTAATGATTTTCAGAAGAGATATAGGTGTCAGAAATAGTACACAAGAAAAATAAATTTGCTAGGCCAAGAGGAAGCCCAGCATAGAAGCCAGAGAGGCAGTTTGGGAGTCAGGAACATCTGGGTTCAAGTTCCGTCTCTGACACATACCAGCCACATGGTCCTGTGCTGCTCTCCGAGACTTTTAGGTTACAGAAAAGTCACTAATATGCAGTTCTAGAAGGTGTTTCCTCTATTGGGCTTCATTATGCCAGTGAAATCACAAGTTAAGATTCACCTCCTGCCCCCTCTTACTTCCCAGAAGGGTAAGTGACCAAATGCCACTGACCCACTTTCAAAGCTCAGGGAACTCTTATCATTAGAGAGCATTTTTGTATCATGTAAGTTTTATTTATTTATTTATTTATTTTTAAAATTTATTTTAGTTTGCTTCATTCATTTCCATGAGATTTTGAGTTACATATTTTCTCCCCTTCTTTCCCCTGCCCACTGCCCCAAAACAGCCATCCCAGTGTGTCCCCCCTCCCCCAGTCTATTCTCTCCTATGTCACTTTT